>VWZE01011735.1:424168-460694 GCA_013396675.1 Eubucco bourcierii
GGGGGAGTCAGTGCAACTGAATAGAGCTCCTTAAAAAAAAAAGAGATGAAGACTGATGCAACAAGTTCACAAACTGATCTTAGAACTGTAAAAATAATGAGGAATTATGACTTTTTCAGTACTTTAAAGATGTAGTTTTCAAATATGTTGAATTTCCATTATTTTGTGATAATTGTTTTTAAATTGGATTTAAGCAGCACTGTTCTTTTTTACTCATTATCCAGTTTGGCTACTACATGCAACATGACATCTCAGCTCAAGCATACTTTTCTCATTATGTACATATTTTGTACAACAAGCAATAAGCAAGCTCTTTAACAATAGTAGTTGAAACATGCACAATTGGCAAGAACTTAATGCACAAGTATTATTATCCTCTGCTTTCTATCTGTGGAAACCAAAGGAGCAAGCTCCAACTTCTACTTAGCTGAACTGGCAGCTGGCAGCAACACGCAGTAACAAGGGGAGGAAAATGGCCCGTTTAATATATAAGGAAAATCTCAAATGCTTCAGGCAAAATTCTGTTCTCAGATCCATACCACAGATCCTGAGTCTAGTGCTCTGCCCCTTCTTGACCTGAGTATCTAATGCTACCAGAAGCTACTACAGACATGTAGAGGAAGAGGTTTATTGGATCATGCCAATCTAGGGCACGGTTTTGCACAAAAGCATTTCTGGACTGATTCTCCAGTTCTCTACATAACCCTGCCATAATCATATCCAACTGAGGTCCAGGAAGAAACTGCTTTGTGAATCCTAGAATACATGATGTACTGGGCATCCACAGCTGTCAGCAGAATAAATTTTTCTGACAACATAAATCTGATCCCACTGAGAAATCTTTTAAAAATACATTACTCACTAAAAACATTTATATGCAGACCCTTTTTTGTTAGGAAAGTTAATATATTTATTGCTTTGCCATCACCATGAGTAACTTTAAGCCTAAGAAAAACTATTTTTGTATGTGTACTATATGTTTGTTTGAAATTAAAACATGATGCTTATACTACACTAAATCACAGCTGAAATCTCAGTGTTAAACAGATCTTGAGTGACATCTGCATTCTAATTTTTCATGAGCAGTTTGTCAATGATGAGACCCTAATGAGAAGCACTGCTTTCAAAATATGGAGCTGAGGGTAAACATGAAATATCCTCTTTTCATATTATGGTTGTTCATCATTTTATTTCTTAGTTGCTTTCTTACAGAGGCTTAAGGGAATTCCAATAGACTGATAGAAGGGGCACAGATGATGACCTGTTTCTTGTCTACCTCAGGACACAAAAATTTTATGTAGCAAGACAGACTTATACAACAACCACAAACCCAAATCTCATGTAGCTGGGCCACCATTGTTATTTCTCAGAATACCATTTGTGATGGTTTGGGAGTTCCCTGCCCCCTCCACTTTGTAAAAGCACCCAGACTAGACTCAGGCAGCTAGAAGTTAAAGGACTGAAGCTCTGTTTACAGCTTAGCACAATATACAAGCAGAGATATAGACAGAAATAGTTACAGAAATAGACAAGTTAAAGGTAATACAGAAACACAACTCCCCTCCCAGAAATCAGAGGCCCCAGGAGGGGCTCCCAGTGACCCTTCCACCTTCTCCCCACCCCTGTACCTTAACCTGACGTGTTAGGTGAGTTTGGAGGATCGGCCAGGAGGCTCCGAAGGGAAGTGGTTGGTTAGGTTACTCAGCAGAGAGAAGAAAACAAGAAACTAGACAGCCTGAGACTCTCCAGGAGAGTGCATTATCTGTGTTTTGTGTTCTTGTCTTATATATCTCAGCAAGCCTGTAAGTGGAGTAGTCACCACCATTGCTTTCTTTTCACAGCCTATAATAAAGTTTCCTCCATTAAAATATTCTGATTAGCCTCAAACTAGCATACCAATATTATTTTTCAGAACACTCGTTCCTAGCTCACTGTGGAAGGACTTACTCACAACGTCCAGCTACGAGGTCTTGGCCTCATAGGAGGAAAGCTCCACAAATACATTTACCTGTCAGAATTTACTTAATATCATGGTGCACTCTACCTTTCTCTTACAAATGGGCCTGTGTGCACAGTTCTGGAGCCCTCAGCACAGGAAGGACATGGAAGTGTTGGAGAGGGTCCAGAAGAGGCCACGAAGATGATCAGAGGGCTGCAGTAGCTCTCCTATGAGGACAGGCTGAGAGAGTTGGGGCTCTGCAGCCTGGAGAAGACTTCCAGGAGACCTTAGAGTAGCCTTCCAGTATCTGAAGGGGGCCTACAGGAAGGCTGGGGAGGGACTATTGACAAAGTCTTGCAATGACAGGACAAGGGACAGTGGGTTTGAAGTGGCAGAGGGAAGATTTAGACTGGATGTTAGGAGGAAGTTCTTTTCCAGTGAGGGTGGTGAGGCACTGGCACAGGCTGCCCAGGGAGGCTGTGGCTGCTTCCTCCCTGGAGGTGTTCAAGGCCAGATTGGATGAGGCCTTGAGTGCCCTGTCCTAGTGGGAGGTGTCCCTGCCTATGGCAGGGGGGTGGAACTAGATGATCCTTGAGGTCCCTTCCAACTTTACCATTCTATTACATCCAAAATTAATCCTGTGACTGGGCACAGAGACAGCTTCATTTGTAAACAGGGTAAAACCAGTGGGCTATAGCTCAAGACGGCGTCATAGAACCAGCCTTACAGTATTATCAGGAACAGGTAAATCCAGGCATGACATTTATTGTTTGACATCAGATGGTCATAGCATTGCCTATGATTTTAAAAGGAAAATTAATTTTGAATGTGTCATTGAAATAGAACCTTTTCAGAAATGTAAATTAATTTTAGCAGTTATTTTTACAGGTATCCTTATGAATTCAAAGCAATCTCTTTTCTGCTTACTGGCTCTTTAAGATTCCTACATTTCCCTCTCTTTCACTCAATTGCCCTTAGGAAGAATATCTTACTGCAAGGTAAAAGATGGAGGAAGGAGATTAGTATTTGTATATAAGTTAGCCAAGAAAGATCCATTTGCAACTTTCTTGCTTAAAATACTACACAAACCAGTTTTACACAGAGCACAGGTCCCCTCAGAGTAAGCTCATTTAGCATGCAAGCACACTATCTGCCTAAACTCTGCTTTTCTGATTAAAGTTTTGTATTTAATTAAAATTGTCTTTAATTAAAATGCAAATATTCTAGGACTTTAACAATAAATTGTTTACACTAGACTGAGAAACAGCCCTCAAAGGCTTTGGAAAAAAAATAGTTTCAATTGCAAGCTGTATATTCAAACTTCACTGCTCAGTGAAAATGGGTGAAGATCCTTTTTTTTTCCCTCCTATTGGCTTAATCTTTTTTAAACAAATGGAGAGATATCCCAATTTGTATCTAGAATTCACACAGAAAACAATTCCCAAAGTTATTGGCTGTTGAGCAAGTAATTAGGCCAGTTCAAAACATCTTTTGTGTTTGAAACAATTCCTTTAGCCAGTTTTGCTAGGAAATGATACTGACAACACAAAAGAATTTCCAGTTAAATGAATGATACACATAGCCCCTTCTCTGGGTGATAAACACGGGTGTACGCCTGTGTGCATGCAAGGATCCATCTGCATTATCCCTTCGCCAGAAACATCCTGCTAGAGGTTCAAAAATAGCTGTTCTGTTTACAAAAGAACAGAGTTTAGATACAGCAGATATATAGCCTGCTCATTTCTTTCTTTAAACACACACAGAAGGATTCTACACCCTCGGTTTTGATTTACTGCAAAGTAGATTATATGCTCTGCAGCATCAACAATACTTTTCTGTATGAAGTGCTGCAACTCAGAGGTGAATTATACTTATGACCAATTCATAATCATCCTCCATTTGGGAATAAAATTGAGCCCTTGTAGTTAATCTGACTAAATCTCACCAAAAAAATACAACTTTAAGAACTTTAATTTTCTTTCCAGAGGAACTTTGAATTGCACTCTTAGTACTAGTATAATAACAAAAACTACAATTATACATTGTTTGGGAAGAAGCCTAACAACTTCCAAACCTCACCAAAAAAAAAAAAAAAAAAAAAAAAAAAAAANGTGCTTGGAAGATTTAATGGTTCATTAGCAAAATACTGCATTATACTCATCACCAGATCCCTGTTCAAACACTGAAGTGCAGTGATGCAAGTTAAATGAGAAAATGGAAGTAACATTTAAAGTTTGAAAAATCCACTCACAGAAGGCAGTGGAACAAATCACATGGGGGAACTTTCTAACTGGAAGTCCTAGCTAGAATAATGGTATGACTATGACCCCGATGGAAGTTCCATAAAGTATCTTCATTCTTGCAGAGAAATTCTTACAAAGACTCACTTGCTATAAATTTAAATTTCCTAAATTCATTGCAGATCTGAGAAACCAAAATGAAATAAATTACCACAGTCTGACACCATCTCCTTCATCACAGTAATTCCAGATTTCAGTATAAAAGCCATTACTTAACTCGCACGCCATAATTTACACACTCTTTTACACAATAATTTTTGATCCAAGAAAAGATTCATTTTCCTTTTATAATTATCTTGTGTCAAAGTCTTTAACCTTTTCATCTGAAGAACTAGAGCTGGATTTCTTCTGGAAACATACGCTGGATCTCAGCTCTGCTGAGCGTGCTGCCACAGGAAGACGCTGGACATCATGAGATGACAGCAGGGGAGAACAGCCAGCAGCACAGGGTTGCAAAGTAAGACGACACCCAAAAAAATCAAGGTACAATGTCAGCTACTGAACCTGCCCACTTCTGCACACTGAAAATTTCACTGTTTCCTAAACCTAAGGAATAAAAACCTAACCACCCATTTTTAAATTAAGCACACAATCACTGTGATGTTTCCACAAACAGCAAATGGCCCAACTACTGCCAGTCAAACCATGCACACTGACCTTCTGGATTACTCCACTGAAGGACCATGGCATCGTTTTGGTTGGAAGAGACCTTTAATATCATCATGTCCTACCGTTAACCTAACGGTGACAAGTCCACCAATAAATCACGTCCCAAAGCACCACATCTGTATGTCTTTGAAACAGCCGCAGGAATGCTGGCTCCACCACTTTCCTGGGCAGCCTTTTCCAATGCTAGACAACCCTTCCGGTGAAGAAAGGTTTCCTAATATCCAAACTAACCCTGGCACAACCTGAGATCATTTCCTCCTGTCATATTTATTAAATAAACTAACAGAGGGTAGCAGTGTCACCTACAACCACTTACCACTACCAGCTGCTTTCCAAACACTTCACAGCAAAACTATCTGTTGTCCTGAATAAAAGCTGTGTCAGTCCCAACATGAAGCGCACCTAAAACCACAGTGGTGTGCAACTGCTACCTGATTTGCATAATTTATACAGATTAATGTAGAGTCAATAATTAGTATTTTGAAAGGGATTCCTGCAGGCCAGAGAGGCCCAGAGCAGCAGGAATGCACCTCACTCAACATGGCGCCCGGGCCTGGACATCACACCCCACCTGCAACACTAAGATCTAGCTCTCTGCTGCTTCTCCCATGTTATAATCCAAGTAAAGCAATATTCTGGACTCCTGCCCAGGCCAGGCACCCCCTCTACTGGGAAGCAGCATCAAATGTCTTTCACTTTACTCCTCCCTGGAGTAAACAGGCATCCAGATCATTTAGGTGAGAAACAATTTGAAGTAGGAGTGAAAGGGCCTCAGACCATTAAACACATTACACAGGGCTCACTCATGCCCCACCAGTGTCTGATGAAAGCTGTCTTGGACCTCAAGGAGAGCACAACCAGTTTCATAGCATCTCAGACCCTTTTGAAACAGCCTGCCCTCAGTCTGCCCCAACAAGTGATTTCTCTGCTGCTGAAGGAGGAGGATGGTAATAACACTGATCTAAGCTTCAGAGCAGTGGCCACGAGGGACAGCAGCATCCCTGACACTGCCACGCACTGATGTGGTTTCACCTGCACTTCATACTGCCTTGAATTTATGGGAACACATATCACTATATCAAGGGTGAGAGATGTGATTTTCTACAACTACATGGTCTGTGTAGACTTACTTCCAGATCAAACTGTCCAGTAAAATGAAAAAAAAAAAACTATTTTAAAGTGATACAACAACTATGTTCCCAATTCCTAATAAAGCACCACTCCGTTACAGGGTCAGCAATTAGCTCTTACTCTCAGGCACCATTCCTGCCTGGGGAACACAGCGCTCAGGTTTATCCTGTCTCCAATTTACTGACTGGCAGAGGTGCATGAGAAATCTCTAGAACTGAAGCTGCAAACTCACATTGGTCTAAATTCCCTTTTTTGAAGAGTTTCAATTTTGCTTTATCAGAGACTGGTAGCTGTGCTGAGGAAAGCCTATCACAATTTTCCCTTTTTCAGGCCTACTCTAGAATTGCATCTATTTCGGGGTTTTGTTTAGATCTGTCGCAGCTTTCATACAGTTGATCACTTTGTTTTTCTAACCCGCCCTGAACATCTGTTGGCTTTTTCTGAGGCTGCATAATCCTCGGGTTTTTTCCTCTCATGTATTCCACTGCTATCAGCTGGCTGTTATTCTTGTATTTATTTTCCAGTTTACATTCTTTTTTTTTTTTTTCAAATTAAAAGAAATCAATTTTTAAAAAGCACTGATTCTTTCTGACCCCATCTTGGCCTGAACAACAATATCTGCCATTTCTTTTTCTTTCATTTTGTTCTGCCGTTTTTTTGGGTTCCTTGATTTGGGTTTTTTGGGTTGCTTTTTGTTGTTTCGCTGTTGGGGTTTGTTGGTGGTTTTGTTTTTTCAAAATGCATCAATTAAAAAAAATAAATAATTAAAACTCAGCTCACAGCAGACCTAAAGGTGGCACGAGAAGATGATGAAGGATCTTGTTTTCTAAATGATAAAAATCAGAACTTCTAAAAGATGCCAGGCTGGCAGCCCTGCAGAGAACAGAGCGTGCACCGTTTAACCACAAACCAGACACACACACTCTCAGCAGGACCACTGCAAGCACTGAAAGGGGAAATAGCAGTCAAACCTTGGCCTCCTCGCCGGGGCTGCCAGCAAGGGCAACAATTAGTGCCAAACGCGGGGGTGGTTTTTTTGACGTTGACACTGGGAACTGCTTGGAGACTACAATTATTTTGCATAGCCTAACAAACAGTTATCAGATGGTAACAGCTTTCGGTCACTACCAGGCTGGACTGCATTCAAATGTAAGAGAGACATGTATCTCCACAGCCAGCAAGTCTCCTTACCCAAGTGATTACCAAACAAGTAAGATTTAGAGGCTGACAAGAGTCCCTTTTAGCAGCATTTGGATTATAAAATTGTTCTGACTCACTGCAGCGTATTGCTCCCTCTTAATTAACAGAGCTGAACTTTGTACATGTCTAGACTTCCTCCTGCAGAATGGCAGATTTTGGCCTTCATGAATATCATTTGAAGTCAGATTATTTACAGAGTCTCTATTAATTTCAGCCATTTGTTTCAAACATATTTTCCACAGAAACAAAAATTGCACCAACTGCTGGGCCATTTAATCCAAACTTAACAGTTTAGATGTTTTATTCAGCATTTTAAAAAGGATTGTCTTCGGGAATTTTATGTGCTGCATTTGCAATGTTACCTTTACAGATTGTAAAGTGCCTTGGGATGCACTAGCATGAAAGGCATTAAGGTACTGCAGGATTTAACCAAATGTGTAGTGCACTAAAAAGAACCTTTTATGAAAGCACATATAGATAAAAAACACAGCAAGGCTGGTGTTTATTAGGAGATGCTCAGATTTATTTCTTAAAGCAAAAAAAATAAATTTCCTCCTCCACTGGCAAAAATGATCCTTTTTTAAATGAAAAAAAAAAATTCCACCAGTATGGACATGAAATTGCTGAAACTTTATACTTCATGGGAAAATATAATTTCCTATACAAAAGTATGATCTTTAAACAAACCCAAGATCCACATTAAATAAAATAAGTTCTGGAGTTTGTTTGTTTGGCGTTGGGGTTTTGTTGTTGTTTATTGTTTGGTGGGGTTTTTTTTGTTAGTGTGTGTTGTATAGTCTGGGTTGTCTTGTTTGGTTGGTTGGTTGTTTTTTTGGGAAAAAAAAAAGAAAAAAGAAAAAAAAAAAGAGTGGTGAGGCACCGGCATAGGTTGCCCAGGGAGGTTGTGATGTTTCCTCCCTGGAAGTGTTCAAGGCCAGGTTGGACAAGGCCTTGAGTGACCTGTGCTAGTGGGAGGTGTCCCTGCNTAATTAGCTTGGCTGTTACAGGGTTTTGGATAAAAAAAAAAAAAAGGATGAATCTCACACATTTTGATCCATGCTTCCTATTACTATCAAAAAGTTGCATTTCAAATACAAGAAAAAGCTTGTACAGCTAAACCCCTTGAGACACCTGGAAATCAGAGAGTAGGTTTGTACACCAATCACTTGCAAGAGAAGATTTAATGTCAGTGGGTAAAGTTCACCACCGTAGGAGGAACAGCATTAACACAGACAGAGCAGCCTTATCAAGGAGAGGTGCGGTACTTTATCAGGTTTTATCTCCATCCTTCAAATGGGACAGTGGATTTGATCTTCACCACCTCCCTTCCTATATTCCACCTTTGTAACACCCAAGTACTCAAGCTTGTGGTCTCAATCCAGAGACTATTACAGTCTGTTAAAAAAATATCAGTTGGTTTTAAGAGGCTGCAGATAAAGCCCAAAGAAAGTGTTGCGGATTTGAACTGGTAGGACTAAACAAAAGATCAAAGTTTAAATGAAGAATATATACCATATTATTAAAAAAAGAAGTAACACTGCTGGAACTCCTATCATTGTGACATCAGAAGATAAGCCACAAACAATCACTTTATATGCCAGATACACCTTTTCATTAAAATTACATTAAAAATAAAACATGGTGATGAAAGTTAAAAAGCAGCATACGACTCCTACCACGGAGGGAAGGATTAGTTGTCCTTTGCATTCCGAATATGAAAGTTAATGTGACAGCCACAATACACACTCAGAGCTTCAGATCTTCTTTGAATGATAGCAACATTTTCTCAAAGGCTTTCAGTTACAGAATAGCCCTCAAAGAGATGTTTCTCTAGAGCATCTGTAATCCAAAAACATTTCTTACAAATACAGCTGAAAGCATTCATTACATTTATAAGTGAAAACTTTCAGACTGCCTTAAATCCAGTAACATTCTCCAGTTAGAAGAAAAGCAGGAGCTATGTCTTCCAATTACAGTGGGTCATAAAATAGGATTAAAGGAAGACAATACTTTTTTAGCTAATGATGCTTTTTAACTACCCACCTCTCCTGCCTTTCAAGTACTATGGCATTTTCAGTTACACATTTCTTACATTGTTTTCACACAAGTGTCCTTTCAACCCAAGTTCAAAGCAAAATCAACTCATATAACTTAATTTACATTTCTTACTGTACTCATCACATTCCCATTTAATTCCACTCAGAGATTTATTTCCTCATGAAGAAAATCTAGACAACATATGCTACCAAGTAACATTTGCCAAATCACTTTTCCTGTGATGGACCCCAAACTAGGAAACTTGCAGCTTCCAACCCTTGGTTGCTCTCATAACTGCACTGTAAGCACTGTCAAGACCCTGACACAGATCTGAGTTTTCCCTAATGCAAACTCACCCACCTTTCTAGTATTCCTATCTAACAAACATGTCCACCAAAGATGGCTGATGGAGATGTTTCTCCTCTATGTCACTAGACACGCTGATACCCTTGTTTATCGGGCTGCCAACTAAGGCATGACTGCAGTCAGTTACTCTGATGTGGTTTAACGTATGGTTGTTACTACAAATACAGCCCCTTACTTAAACCCAGTGTTTTGCAAATTGTGCACCTGTAGAACAACGGAAGAGCAAAACTGGGGACTTGAAGTGTGGTCTTGATTCTCTTACTTGAGCATCACGCTGAATATCATCGACTGAAACTGCAGCCCAATACAGCATCTTCTACCATAACTTCTTTCTCTCTGTGTTTATTCTACACTAATCACTAAAACATCATAGCACAAAGTGTTGTGTTATCTCTGTATCTATCTCAATATCTATAATTACTTTCTCTTTTGTGAAAACTAGGACAGGGAGTTGTAGTCCTCAAAGATTACAGATACTCATCTTCCTAAGCCTGACTAAGCCTAAACACACAACAATTATAAGACGGTAAACAGCAGTAATTGTACACTAAATGTCTTTTTAAAGAGCCAAATGTGCACTTAAAGTTTAACTCCCACTCACTGCCGCTCTAGAACAAACAATAAATTACTGAATACAAAACTGAAAACTAAAGGAAAAAAAAAACCAAACCAAAAATCCTTGCAGCATGTTTTCCAGGCAGGAACTCACTGTAATTTTTTAACCTTTTTCTTATTAAAGAAAACCCCAACAACTTTGTAGATGTAATGCAATACAGTTTCAATAATGCACTGCATGAAGTAAAAGAATAAAATGATTATGTAATCCAAAATTAAGTGTAACAGTGGGCAACTACCATGCCTTGATAGAAAAAGGAACATCCAGAGAAATAAGCCACCCTCACCCTGGACATGAGTCCAACTGCATTCTAATTTCTCAACAGTAAGTTTATTACCTTATCTATTTTAAAGTAAGAGGTTACTTGCACCTGTATGTCTCAGTAAAATGCAGTTAGTTTCATGACCACTGTAAGCAACTAAGGCTTCCTCTTTTCACTGGAACAGGTGGCACGCACAGGGCAGAGAGTGCACAGGTATTTTTATCCCACGTGCATAAAAATGAACTCTGAGCTACCACTCCAGTCCCATTCACAGTGAGATTACAGAGTTCTCAAAACTGCAGAAGCCTCACACTAGATTTGCCTTGTGGGGAACTGTTGGGAAGATGGCTTTGGCTGGTTTTGAGGGCAATTACTACATAGCAAGAGTGAATGTAAGTGTCCAATTCAAATTGCAGTAGGCGTCAAGTACAGAAACAAAGGGGAATGAAATGTCCTCTTTCTTCTGGAAGTGGCTAGAGCACAGAGGAAGAACTTTGTTCTGCCAAAGCCTCTTAAAAGCCACAGGACACTGGTTTCCAGACCTGTCTCCCTTAACACAAGGGCATAGTTACTGGAGGGAGACTGAGGAAAAGAATTTTAAAAATAAAATGTAGCTGAGAGTTGACAAGATCAAGTTGCTCTTGAAGCATGCAAGAGTGTGTTACTGTGTGACAGCTCTGACAATTAAATGAAGAAGAGGTCATGTGCACTAATGACAATGCCTTATTATGGAATACATAAACTATAAATATTTCAGCATTTCCAATGAATACCTGTGACATTTACCACCAGAAGCATCATGTTTGTTTCTTTCCTGACCATTTCCACATCTTCAGTTACGTACAACATTGACTGCTGAAACGCCCGAGTCAGGAAATGCCCTCTTCCTTTGCAAAAGAAACACACTAATAGTGATACCATTTTGCTTGGATATATGAAAGATACTTGAAAGACCTCAAAACATATTAACAGCTACTAGGCGTGCTGTAAACTGCCTCTAAAGACAAGTATATTCTACAGTATCCATTTTAAATGGAGGTAGAGAACAACGATCTGACCAAAATCCCAATACAGTGTCTTCTAGTAGGAACTTCAGATTTAGTCTACAGACATCAAACTGATTGGATGATAAATACCATCAACAATTACTGCTGTAATAGTGTCTGGAGACTAAACAGTCAGTCCACGCTGCTCTGTGCAACACAAACGTGTGACAAATGACTACACTGGTATTTTACTGGAGTACAAAAACTCCAGGAACTAATTGTCCTTGCACAAAGTATCACAGGACAGATGAGAAAGGCAGAAGACATTCTGAAAACCTCGAGCTTTTCTATTTTGGAAGTCAAATCTGATTATTTTTAGTCTCCTCAAAAATCTAAGAGTCAAAATACAGGTATTTGTTTCAAAGCACGCCATTACTCTGAACACAGCAGCTAAGCAAAGCAGCATCTGTCAAGTCTACTAAACTATTCCCTATTTGACCGGAACTTAGATTTAGTTCTGTCAATTAATATGTCTTATCAGCTTCATGATAATTAGCACACTTACTAACAGCAGTAAAAGCAACAGAAATGGTGTCACAAAAAGGGTTCTGTTATAGTTCTGTTGCTACCACTAGAGACTCCTATCTGATCTTACCTGGTGATCTACTTGCTCTTATACTGCCAAGGAGACCCACTTACTTTGCCCTTAAGCCAGACAAATTACTGTGACAAGAAGCAGACTTAGAGTAACTTCCACTCACAGATCACTTTAAGTACTTTACAAGTCATGTGCTATTAAACTACTTGCTTTACCAATTCCTTTTAGCTTACCCTGGGCTAAACTGTTGTAGTTGGAGGGGAAGTTTGGGGTTTGATTTGTTTGGTTTGGTTTGTTTGTTTTTTCTTCCTCCCTTGCTCTTTTATTTTAACGGTGCATATGTTGTAATGTTTGTGCCATTAGTTAATGGCTGTTGGACAACAAATAGTAATATAGAAAATCAAAACGCACTTTTGCTTTCCTCTACTTCACAGACGTCATTAAAATGCATGTTAATACATGCAGACTTCTTAAAGCAAGTATATTCCTTGAAGCAATCAATAACGCCACTTTTTGGGGTAATTTTTCTTAAAGCAGTCTTTTAAGGGTATTAAATGACAGGTGCAATTTAGACCCCCATATACAGAAGATGCCCTCTCACCTGTCAGCCCAGAACTTGGGACCTTGGAGACTGGGTTGATGAAAAGCTCAAGATGAGCCTGCAGTGTGAGCATGCAGCCCAGACAGCAACTGAGTGCTGGGCTGCATCAAGAGAAGCGTGGCCACCAGGTCAAGGGAGGTGATTCTGCCCCTTTACTCTGCACTTGCCAGACCCCACCTGGAGTTGTGTGCAGTTCTGGGGCCCTCAGCACAGGAAGGATATGGAAGTGTTGGAGTGGGTCCAGAGGAGGGCCATGAGGATGATCAGAGGGCTGCAGCAGCTCTCCTATGAGGACAGACTGAGAGTTGGGGCTCTGCAGCCTGCAGAAGAGAAGGCTTCGAGGGGACCTGATAGTCGCCTTCCAGTATCTGAAGGGGGCCTACAGGAAGGCTGGGGAGGGACTATTGACAAGGTCTTGCAATGACAGGACAAGGGGCAATGGGTTTGAATTGGCAGAGGGAAGATTTAGACTGGATGTTAGGAGGAAGTTCTTTCCAGTGAGGGTGGTGAGACACTGGCACAGGTTGCCCAGGCAGGCTGTGGCTGCTCCCTCCCTGGAGGTGTTCAAGGCCAGGTTGGACAAGGCCTTGAGTGAGCTGTACTAGTGGGAGGTGTCCCTGCCTATGGCAGGGGGTTGGAACTAGATGATCCTTGAGGTCCCTTCAAACCTTACCATTCTATGATTCTGTGAACTTAAGTATTTTGACCAGAATCTTCACATTTCAGATAATTTTTAATACACAGACAGTGGGTTTTTTCTGACTTTCCCTTGAGGTCATTAAGGGTACAATTTACAATGCAGAGTAGTGTTTTAAGAAAATGGTAACTCAAAACATAATTGCTGATGGTTCCCCCCAACCCCAACATGAACTAAACATCTTCTTTTTCTATTAAATGCAGAACCACTAAGCTACATCATTAGACCAAATTCTTTCAAGCATAAGGCTAAAATTTAACCTTTGATGAAATTTGCCACTGCTTTAAAACAACAAAAGGAGCATTGTGCTATCCTTCACATGTCACTGTTCTTAACAACATAGAATTAGGTAAGAGCTGGGAAAAGAAATGAAATCTGTAAATTGCACTGTGTAGGATATTATACAGGAGGCCAAGCAACTTTGTACAAGGTGAGATAGTGCCACAAACCAAGCACCAAATCAGAATCCGCACCTTAATTTTTGGCTCCTTTAGGCTTTTCAGTGTTTAAGACAGACTGCTAACATTAGTTCAGTGTCACCTGGTTTTGGAATAGTAACTACAGAGGCAAGGACAATTTGATACAAACTGAGCTGAACTATAGTGAAGGTATTTCCAGGCTATTTTTTGAATAACATACTTGAAAGAACGTCAAAAGAATCCAGAGCTCTGAGATTTTCATGAATTCAAAACAATGAGATGCTTAAGACTCCGTTCACACAGACACAAAAAACAAAAAAAA
This sequence comes from Eubucco bourcierii, assembly GCA_013396675.1. Taxonomy (NCBI): domain Eukaryota; kingdom Metazoa; phylum Chordata; class Aves; order Piciformes; family Ramphastidae; genus Eubucco; species Eubucco bourcierii. Next base: position 438,312 of record VWZE01011735.1, read on the forward strand.
AAGAAGAAAAAGAATGGAACAGAGGAAAAACAGGGACTTAAATAGTTCTAAGTGGAAGAAACATGCATTTTCCATTTCAAATGAGAATTTTAACACTTGATTCCTGACACACGATGAAAAAAAGTGCTTGCACATAACCCAGCCATGCTAACAGCAAAATGAATCTCCAGGCTGTGCAATGATCTAAGAAAATCTGAATGGCCATATGGGAACAGCTCATTTTGCAAGACCTCCAAAACCAACCTACTGATAAACACTGGAGGGTGCCTGACTGCCTGCATACTCACATGCCTCTTTGTTGTTATTCTTATTCATTACTGAGTCATTATTATTATTTAAGTGCCGACAATGCACTCATGAACCAGAACAGATGCAAAATATCCTGTGCTAATGAGAAAATCAAAGCGTTTCTTATATTAGCAATTTCATATTATAGGATCTCTTTATTTTTGCCAATAAAGCACAACAGTAATTAATACAGCAATATTTTCTTATTGTTCATGAGTAAAGCAAGTAAAACTGTTCAGATTCTGCTTTGGCTCTCCCCCCTACCAGCACAAAATACAATAAATACTATTGAAGTACTCCTATTAAGACGAACAGCTGCCAAATAAAATACAACAAAAATCCCCCATAAAAGGCTGTTGTCTGTGTATTCAGAGATACAGTCAGTACTCCTCACAGAAAATAAACACCATGGTTCTGCTCTTTCATATTTAAATACTTACACTGTGTCTTATTGCTTTAACCATCTCACAGGATAATTTCTTATCTGAATACTGGAAGGTTCCATCAGGTCTCAATGTATTACAAAACTGCAGGTGCAGCACCAGCTCACATTCTTGAGCTAGATTCATACGGAGCCAGCACGTGCTCTCCACCCTTAAATTATGCTATTGTATATATAAAAAAGCTAACATACTTCTGTTTAAGAGGTGTGCATACAGAAGGTGCCTAATTTGAACATTCTCTGACAATAGTGATGGATGTGTGCTCGAACCAGGATGGCGACTCCCAACAGGCCAGGTCTGCATGGAAGGAGAGCGGCTGGGAAAAAGGTTCCCTTGGCTCTCCAGACACCTACAATGCTCACCTCCCACAGTGCCGCTGAAGCCACACATGAGCACACAATGGAGCTGTGTTTGCTTCTTATGACTACCCACTTTTAAAGCAAGGTCAGAGATATTAGAGCTGCCTCACATGCGTAGGTAAACTTGCCACAGAGGATACTTAAATGTAACTGAGAAAGAGGGCACTGTTCATTCACTAATGCCAAATGGAAACTACTTGCCCTCAGCAAACAAACCCATGCATACTCCCTGGGTTTGGTCCCAAAAACTATAGCACAGGGTGTATCTCCACCTCAGCAAGCATTACTGCCCTTTTGAGAAGCATCTGTATCACAGTAATGTATTCACGGCCAAAACCACTTTTGTGACAAGGGTTTGGTGCTTCAATTTCAGTAACAAACACAATTTAAGCCAAAAATTACTCCACTGTGACCGTACAGCTCAGTCAGCAAGTGCATCATTGCTGCAGAGAAATGGTCAGTGTGGAGCAAAGAGTTACATCCCATTACGACTTCCCCTCAAAGTGGGCTGATGAATGGCATGCAATTCTTAGTCTTATCGAAGAAGCTTGCTGAAGCCTGATACAAGCCCAATCCTGCACTGGGAGTCAAAGGGGTATAATCTTGTATTAATGCTTTGGTTATCCAGTGTCCTCTGCACAGGCAGAGCCCAACACAAGCCTCCCTGCTGACCCAGGCACTACAGCTGCTCCCACTGCATTTGCAACCAAAACTTGCAAGCAGTTCTCTGATTTACAGAAGAGGCTGACTACACATTTTATATCAAAATACTCCTACTGATTTGAAGTATGTGGGAAAAGGAGCCAAGATTGAAAAGTCAGAGCCAGTAAAACTGCACAATGTATCAACATAAGAAAATGTGAATGAAGAAGTTTCATCCTTAGCAACTTCTCAGAAGGGAGAAGCGAGATCCTCAGAACAAGTTTTTCTGACTGAAAAGAAAACTAAAAGAAAACCTGGATACAAACTCTGGATACAAACTCTGCTCAACAGCAGAAACCAAGAGAACCTCATATTCCGAAGACCACGTTTGGCCCTAAACACTTAATGGGATTGAAGTGAAAAGACAAGAGCCTCAAAATAAAACATTTATGAAAAGATTACCTGCTGCTCTGACTTTAAAGGTCTACATGAAAAGTGCCAGTTTTAACAGCTAATGACATCCTGCTAATGACAGACATGGGAAAAAATAACAAAATAGACAATAAGCTAACATCTCACCAATAAGAGATAAAAATGCCTAAATTTATAATATTGTATTAAGTATTTAGCTTTAAAAAAAACCACAACAGCTGTGCATTTGAGTCAGAAGAATGTTTTTAAAAAAAACACTGGAATTGAGACAGATGAATGACAGTTGCGCCGTTTGATCACAACTGACAATTCACATTTAAGTTCAGAGGAATAACCAACCTTCATGTCTTCTTAAATCAGCCATAAGTCAACATGCACTTATCATTAAGCACACACTTGTATCTGCTGATGTAGGCACCATAGTCGCAGTGAAGTACCCCATCTACCTTTTCTGCAGGATCTGGCAATGCACACATGTGGCCATGCTGCTAAAAGCCATCATTTTCAGATTTCTGACAGTCCTCCCTTGCTGCACCCCCTTTTTGGTTTTTTTTGGGGTTGGTTCTTTTCTTTGCCAGAACATTCATAACTCCCCGTATTACTCTTCCTCCACACTAGGTCTTAACCACAATTTCTAAAGCACACTGACATTACAATATACAAACATGTACAGAAGATATACACACTCAGACACACCAGGGGATAAAACAGACTGGGAGGAAATGAGAAACTTTATGTTACTCTCTTTTCTAATGAGATAGAAAGTGGCAGATGTAAAGATTTCATTCAACCGACAATCTCTTTTATGATATGAATAAACTACTAAAACAGATTTAATCCTTTATAAAAATCAGATTATAAGAAGCAGACAAAATCACAACTTTATTCAATACACCATTTTATCCAGTGTGACTAATGCATTATTTGTATGAAGTTAAAAGTGGAGCGTTGGAAAGCTACGAAATAAATCAAATGCTCTACTTTATGTAATCTTAACAGACAGATCCCATTAGGATTCCACTATGCATAGCTGTTGGTTAAAATCATTGACCAGTATCCTTATAAATTAATCAACTGAGGTAATGCTGCCTTGGTTGTCATCATTTGCTACTAATCTACATTTAGAAATCACTTCAACTTTCAAGCCCTTTAGAACAGGCTTACCAGCGCTCTCACCCTTTCTTCAAACATCCACCTAACCATTAATTGTTTACAAAAGACCTGGTACAATGGAATTGTATCATTTATGTTCCTTTTCTTCCCACAGATATTAAAACATACATTGACACTGCCTTATAATTACACAGAAAGATATTAAATCTTAATCAAACATTCTAGTCTGCCTCATTTTTTTTGACAAGACCTTTTATCATTGAAGTTGAATTTGTAGGCAGACTGAGTTTACACAAGTGAGAATCACGACAAAATCTAAAATAACTCTGGATCTGGTTGAAATGCAGCTAGCAGAATACACTTGGTTAGGGATACAGAGAAGGGAAATTAAGCTTTCTAGATAGCAGGTTATTTGTGGAGCAATAATGTGTTTTCAAACACATGAGTTGTGCTATGTCTGTGTATTTTACGCAGTCTCCAGTCATGTTTGCTGGATGTCTGCATGTCATGTGCTGCAAGATTCATGAGCAGTCTACAGCCAGGCAAAATTCTCACACAACAGCTCGTCTTGGGTAATGGGGAATGAACCAAGCAGACTGATGTGACAAGAAAGTGTATTATTTATTATCCTGATGAGGGTAACACCTAGTCACAGTTTACAGTCCGCACATCCTCAATGTCCTGCTGATGGGGCTGTAAGATTCTGAATGAGCACACAACTGCTTTTTCCTACACAGACAACAACATCCTCTTTAATTATGTTTCCTCACCTATGATCCCTCCATGTGCACATTAAAGAACTGTCAGTTTGGGCAAGGGCTCTTAAAGTGAGAAGGAAAGACTGAACAGTAACAGAAGTATTGCAATAGGTTACACAATGTTTCTGGAGTTCTGTCACAGAGTAGGTAAAGGTCATCTTCTCCAGAAATGAAGTGAGCAAGCAAAGAAAGCTCTAGCCAAGGATGTTTTAGAGTTTACTAAACCAAGAAAAAAATCTCAACTGGTGGCAGTGGCCTTCAGATTAGCTTTACTGGCCCACAGACAACTGTCAAAGCCACAAAGACAACACTTCAAAGTACGTATGCCCTAATTACCTTAAAATGATACACAGGATTCCAACAAAATTCATTCCCTTCCTCAAAGTCCAATTTCAGAACTAGATTCCACCAACATAATCTGTTAAAACAGTAATGCACAAATACCTCCTGCTTCTGTGGGACATTAAAAAAAACCTATCAATTGTGTTGGCTGCCTGTTTTCCCTTGAACCTTGAAAGAAAGGATATTTGAATAAATATTTGCCTCTGTTTTTTGTTTGGTTTTGGGGTTTTTTTGCACATCACAAAGATGTACTCTTCCTAGTGCTTGCTAAACGCAACGCAGTAATTTGTATCCCCAAGTGGTATAAATAGAAAATATGTTCAGCCTAATAACATATGTGAAGAAAACTCATGGCCAGGGTTAACCAACAAAGCAGTGGTATGCTAGAAACAAAGGCAGTTAGCTCAAAGAACAACAATGCTTCTGAAAGTGTGGATGTGTTATTGAGTGAAGCGGCCAAGATGTGACGTTTACTTCAGCTACAGCTGCACATACAAAGCTTTGCTCTAAGACCCAGGAAATGACAAGTCCTCTGCAGTAACAAGATTGCTCTGTCCCTGAAGGTCCATGGTCTTCACTGTCCAGTTGAGAGCTGGACAAAAATCAATGATACGAGAGCTTATCACTTATGCACACTGTAAATTAATTCTGCCCTTCAGAAGAGCTTCTCTGCTTTGATTACCTCTACTGGTAGATATGCTCTGCCCAAATCCAACCATTTCTCTTTATGTGCTTGCCTTTTCCCTACTAATATATCTGCCTAGGTTCCTGTCCTGCTCTGTGACCATAAGCATTCATAAACATTAAGGGACTTAACCTCATCACACCCCTGTGGAATAGGAAAATATACCCATCGGAGTGGGCAAGCAGTGAAGTGGAACGCAGATGACAGCAGTCCTGACCAATACTGGGTTCTTCAAGTCACTTTGCTCTTCTTTTTCCATCCCCACCTTGTGTAAGAAGGGATAATGACAAAGACTTCTCTATAAAATGCCTCAGTCTAGTGGTAGACTTCTGAGATGTTGTTCGTCTCACTTTACAAAAGGAGGTAAAGCAGAGAGACATAAATCATTGCTTGAATGTCTGTGGCTAGAAACATCATCCCACTTTTCTAAACAAGTGTCTGATATCGTAAGCACAAAAGCTGCATCCAACGCAGGACCTCAGCACATAAGCTATGCTATAGACAACATGCATCATAGAATCACAGAATGGTAAGGTTGGAAGGGACCCCAAGGATCATCTAGTTCCAACACCCTGCCATAGGCAGGGACACCTCCCACTAGTATAAGTTACTCAAGGCCTCATCCAATCTGAACACCTCCAGGGAGGGAGCAGCCACCACCTCCCTGGGCAACCTGTTCCAGTCTCACCACCCTCACTGTAACCGTATCAACACCATTTGCTCTTGTATGTAACACAGTACAAGCAAACGAGTGAAGGATAATGTAGGTAAAGTGACATTCAGAACACAGAAAATGTCAAAACCAGTTCCCAGACGACCCCCAGGAAGATGAAAAAGTGAAGAGAAACACCACATAAAGGTAACTCCACAGCTGTCCCTTCTCTCTCATGATTTCCACCTGAATAGAAAAAACAGATTATCAAAGACGTAAATATCATTACCCCACGCTGACAGACACAAAGTGACTTTCCAACAGCAGCTAGTGGCAAAGCCAGTAAGAGAGTCTGTGTTCTATTCCTGGATATATATTCAGCAAACAACAGCTTTGCCAAACATTACCAAAAGAAGCAAAGCAGCTTAGGTCCTTCTCCAAGCAACTGCTGCCCTCCTCAGCTACTGGCCAATGCCTCAATCCCTCCACCTATCCACCTTCAAAAGATTGGTGAAGACAAATGGGCTTCTTCCCAATGTGCAACAAAGCATAAAGCCACAAAAGTCAAAGGACTGCTTTTTGAGTAAATATGAGCTCCAAAGCCATTGTCCTCTCCCACAGAGAAGATCCATGAAAATGCTTACTATAGCATATGCACAGTATTCTTCACAGCTCCGCTTCCCTGCTGACCACCAGCCCCAGGGCCCAGTCCGCTTCCCATTACAATCAGCTTCACCACACCCACTGACTTGTAATGGAATTCTTTCAGGGACCTTAACTAATGAGTTTTTAAACACTTGTAGACAGAGAAGATAATTCCTCATCATTATTCTTCATAGCAAATACCAGGAGGAATGTCATTCCATTGTTCTACAGGAAAGAAACTGGAAGAATAAATCACCCCCACATTTGAAATAGCAGTCCAAAGTTTTTAAACATGAATCAGCTAACCCACGCTATGGGCATCTCACCTGAAGGTTGAGGACAGAGACCTAAAAACGTGTGCAATCTTCTGAAAGTAAGCCCATTGAAGTCATCCCTCACACTAGCTTCTATGCAAAGAGGTTCATAATCAACTGGTACCTATTCTTCCAAGTCTTGAATAAAACATTCTCAGGTATAAACATTGTTAGTGATGGCAACACAGAAACAGAGTCATCTGAACACTGTATTACTGCAGAATCTTGGTTTCTTTCATGACATAACACTGAAATAAATGAGACTTGGCAATCCTAATGACATTTTATACTTTCTGATTTTATATTTAAAGCTTTGCATTTGCTTTTTCTGCTGATAGTTGTTCGCTTTTTTCCCCCTCAAATGCAATATTGACCTAAACCAGTGATACAGTAAAGGAATGAAAAATGAACAAGTGGATCTACATAATGGATTGTTACCCTCAGATCTAAAAACATTTTAAATAAAGAACATTCCATTGTGGATCCACCTTCTCAGCACAGATTGTAAACCACTGAGTACTGCTCCAGTTTTACCCAGTCTTACTTTCTGCTGCCTATCGTTTTGTAAGATACCATCACCTATCATAAGGGTCCACACTTGAACGACCATGAAAAATTTTCTAACTACAGTCAAATGCTAATAATAGCCCACAGAATCACAGAACCATTTTTGTTGGAAAAGTCTGTTGAGTCCAATCAACAACGTAGCACTGCCAAGTCCACCACTAAGCACCACACAAAGTGCCACAGGGAAAAAGCGCTAGTCTTAGTAGCAAGACATCTGCAGGTTTGAGCCCCAGGCACTGAAAGCAATGCAGAGTTACAGAATTTCCTTATCCCACAACACCATGTACACCCACAGCAATACAAAAATAGCTATCATAATACTTGTCAAAGGAACAACTGAGTGATTTTTAACTTGGTGCTCTACCTCGTTTTCTTCTTTGCTGGTTGTTAATACCCCAGTCCTATAAAAACACATAATTATGAGTGTGCTATTCATGTCTTACTATAACTGGTAGTGCCATGCAGCATCTGAGTCAGGAATCTGAACTGCTGACTACAGCTCCTCACTAAACTAGACTCACATGCTGCATGTAGTAAATGGCATTCCCCATTCTCTGTGTCAACCACACTGAAAATCAGCTTCCAGTTGTGGCACTATCTTTAAACCTCACTGGCTCAAGTCACCTGGAGTAAAGACTCCTGGACAATCTTCACGAAAAAGATGCACATTAACTGCTGAGGTCACATAAGAAAAAATTGCAAGTGAAAACTTTATTCTCTTGGTGGCTTGAAAACATTCATAACATGTCATTAACATGTGAGATAAAGTTTTACAGAAGAAATGACTACTGACTAGATCTTTGTTCACAAGTCATAATAATTTATGGTGTGGATCTGCTATGTAACAGTTGAAAAACAGTCTTTTCATGATAAAACAATTTGTAACAGCTGGGAAATTAACTGCAGGAAGTTTTGGGTTATTCCCTTAACATAGCTCTCTAGCTCCGTATTTTTTCAGCTCTATGAGCCCAACCCTGTAAATTCATTGCACTCAATAGGAGTCTTGTTGAAAATAAGAAGCAACATGCAATTCTTCTCAAGTCTCTGTGAGACTGGACTCAAGCACAGAGCTTTTGAAAGCAAATCCCCCAGTTCCTTCTTCCAAATCTTCACTAACAATCTTCACTCATGAATGCAGATTGAGTACCACATGTCTTTTCTGAGAATCCCTGGTCAAACAGCTAAACAACTCTATCAGTAGAATTTATTCAAAATGGAGCTTAAAAGCTACTGATGTGTACGTTGCCATCTTCCCTCTCATTTTTTATCTCTACAGTGGTCCATTAGTCAGGACTAATGTACCCTCTGACCTCTGACCAAAGCTATTAGAACAATTTAAGCAAATATTCCGATTACAAAGCATCACTATAGAACATTCGGTAACAATAAAAGGATGGAAGAGTTGTCTTTTGAAGTCACTGTTGTGACTTCTTAACTGTATTACATTATGAGTGGTCTGGAAGGCTATATTAATGTGACATATTACTGGATTTACTATCTTCTTTTTAAATGCTTAAGAAAGAATTCATAGCATTGCAAAACCCAGACTTGCAGCACAGTTTCAGTTTTCAGTGCTAATAGATGTTTGATGGCTTTATAAAATCCATTCTGTTAACTGCAACCAAGAGAACAGATTCAAGCTTTCCTCTCCCTATTTCTTTTCATTCTTTTCAAAAGAAAGGCAATAAATTTGAATCAGACAGGTTCAGAATTGGGCTCTGTGGAGTTTTGCCACATGCATAGTATTAGCTGTGTGCAAAGTGCCTTGCTGATCCTGATCATTATAGAGTTGCACCACATTTCATGGAGTCTGCCTTTTGGCCAAAAGGGGGTCAAATGCAGGATTCTCAGAAGTCCACTGGGAGCATCTCTGTTGATGTCACTGGTTACTGGCTCAGGTCTAAGCTGGAGGACAGCATGGGTACTTAATGATATTTATTGATTATATGCATTTAACAACCGTCCAGGAACAAAATCCTCTACACAAAGAATTTTCATTACCTCAAACTAAAGGCACCAGGGAAAGACCAGGATGGGGTCTATCTGTTTAGATGCTTATCCCACATACTTTATGGCTGAAGCGCACAATGCATTTCCCACCATTCATTTCAATTTTTTAATTTATTTATTTTTTCCTAAATGAGATTCAATATTTGCACTCTTTCTGGCTGCCTAGTTATTTCTGCAATCACACAAAGTTGCTGATAGATTTCAGGCAAATGGATGTGCGCTACACAGTTGAAAATAACATAGAATCATAGAATGGTAAGGTTGGAAGGGACCTCAAGGATCATCTAGTTCCAACCCCCTGCCATAGGCAGGGACACCTCCCACTAACACAGGTCACTCAAGGCCTCATCCTATTTGGCCTTGAACACCTCCAGGGAGGGAGCATCCACAACCTCCCTGGGCAACCTGTTCCAGTGTCTCAGTTTCCACTACTAAATACTAATGACTAAACCTTAGTTATCCATGTAAAACATATTGATCTTTTTGGAGTGATCAAGAACCCAGTTCAGTAAACCTTAAACTCTAAATCTGAGTAGCTGTTTCAATAGGACTGCTTGTGTGTTAAAAACTACATACTTGCCCACTGACCCTGATATGTTAAGGACCACATGTGCTTTCAAAGTCTTAGTTCATCCCATCTTGCCTGATGGGGATTTTGCTTGACTCATAAAAATAGAAGACCTTATAACATAAAAAGCACCACAACATGCCTTCCACAGTTCTTAGGACTGTGACAGTATGCTCCAGAAGCTCCAAAAGGCCAGTAGTGCCCACACCTTTAATTTTTTTTTTCTGAGATTATCTACTATACTTAACTTAATACTTCACAGAATGTCCTATTTCCCCCTTAAATTATTTAGTTAAATTCCAGGTTGCAGTGACAATGTTGCCACACAGACAAAAGCAATAACTGTTTGACTGAAGGACCTGCATCACAACGTCATGCTTTACTCAAAAAGAAAATCCCAAACAATACAATTGGCATTCACATACCAAGTGCTTAAATGCTCTGAAATTCTGCCTGGCTTCAGAATAGTGGAACAGTATCTGAAGTATCTACTCTCCATCTCAATTTGTGTATTTTAAAAGTCATTAAATTCTTGAATGAATCATTAGGAAAACAATTCAAATGCTGTTAAACTGATAGTAATTTTGCCTCATAGGATAGATGTGAGCTTAATGTTTGCAAACGGCCAAATTCTTTTAAGATTTACACTCTCTGGAGCTCAGTATCAGCCAGGGAAGAATTACTAAATCAGGATGCACTTCAAGTACAGGTTTTGGCCCGATGCTATTTTTGGTCTTCCTCAGCTGCTTGTTTTGACAGCATCTAATCCCCTTCACCCACCCACCAGCAGCCACACAATCTATCCCTTTACACTTTAGAAGTAAATTCAAAACAAAACATTTTCAAATAATTACTTGAGGATGGTTGTAACACAAATACAAAAAGTAACTGCAATTCAATTGTAATATTTCTTCGAGTGAAGAAAGGGAGGGGGAGAAAAACCTTATAGAAATCCATTTTTAAATGTCTTTTTACTATACTAATGCCCTCGCCATTGCCCTCCCCCCCCAAAAAAAAACCAAAACAACAAAACACAAAATCCAAACAAACAAAACATCAATCTAACTCCCAAAGAGCCTATCTAGTCTATTTCACACATTCCCATCAGAAACACAACACTGCTTCCCCATTCAGCAGACTTTTCATTTACTGAGCTATTAGAGAGACTGGTGAAAGAACAGTAACCGAGAAGGTCTTCTGCAGAGGCACAAGGCAAAGAGAGGGAAGGTAGATGAAGGGGGGGAGAAATACCCAAGACTGGAACTGAAACAGTTCATCTTTGTATGGAGAGCAGGATCACCCCCTCCAGGTTGAGGACTACGTTGAAAGCACACACTGCTGTGGGACGCAGTATGGTTTTGTATTCATACAGGAGAGGAACCTGGCCCACAGATGGCCTGTTCTCAGCTTTGTCAGCCACAAATAGACCTTTGAACTTTCTATTTATATAACAGTTTAGTGAGTTTAAGCCTCTTCCTGTGTAACTGGCAGTTTGCTGGTTTTGCTGTAATTAGCCTACTTGTGATACATAATATAAAAAAATTAAACCAACAAAACCAATAAACAAAATCCAAGAGGCTTGTTTCTCCGCAGTCTTCCCCATCACATCTGTGTAACTACAATACTTTACCTGCTGATTTTACTTCCTTTTCCCAGGTTTTATTTTATATGCCTCAATATGCATTTTCCAACTATTTTCTCAGCTTCCATTTCTTTAAAAGACTATAGAACTTAAAAGAATATTAATACCAACAACAATAAATACAACATAAACCATGGGTCTCTCTATCTTTGTTTTCGTTCGTGAGGAGATATACGTTCTGGAGTGGTTTGGTTTCTGTTGGGTTTTTTTTGTTTCCCAGCTGGTGATTAATGGCACCACCTTACTCCATAAGCAGGTTCAAATCTAGCCACATGGTCCCAGGACACCTCAAGATTTCATTTACTTGGTTACCACAGACAAGCGTGGAAAGTGATTTAAAAGATGAAATTTGATTTTTAACAGCAAGTGGTCCCCTTGGTGCACACAGGCATTCAAGCTTTTCATTATATCCATCTCCCTTCCCTTCTCCCTCATAGAATGGCTCATATTGAATGCAAGCCCAGGTAAACATTTCTTACTCATCCAGGCAGCCTCTAACTTCGGCCCTTTCACCTCTGCCAGAGTTTAGAGTAATTTATATTGTTTGGGGGTTTTCTTCTGCTTTTCACATCTGGCAAAACATCCACAAGGATACCTGTAGCCTTATTTTACACATTTTACTCAAGTGCTCACAAAATAAAAAAACCCCACCAAAACCAAAACGCAAAACAACAAAATTCCAACAAAACCCCACACCACTCCCAGTCAACTAAACACCTTGTTCCTACATTGTGATCTTTCCTGGTATGGAAAACTAAAGGGCTGATTCTGCAGTTTGCAGCAAGACAAAACTCCCACTAGTCATCTAGAATGCCAGGTGAGAATTTAAGAACACGTGTAGCAGCAGCACATGCTGTAACTCTTGACAGTTCTTGACAAAATATGTTTCAAGAAGTGACACAGAGGCACATCTCAACTGAAGGGGAGGGGATTAACCCTATTTTTCTCATCAGCCCAAAACTTTTGGAGAACAATTTCCTGATATATGCACAGAAAGTGTTACCTTTGTACCTTTTCATGAGATTAACACCCATCCACCTCACCCCCCTCAAATCTCTGCTGAAGTTATGGTTTGGGGTTTTTTATGTCTATTTCTCAGGCTATGTTCCTGTTGTAGTTCACATACAGATAATACATACAAACACCCACACAGGCTGTAGGCCTGAGCTTGCCTTCTTGGCGATGGCAGCACAGATTAGCAGAAGTTTGGGGTTTGCAAGGAATGCAGAAGAGGGTCTCTAATTGCCTTACAAATGCTTGTGAAATACGTTTTACCAAGGCTAGCTTACAAACAAAAGGTAGGAAGGCAGTTCCAAAATAGGAAGCAGCAACTGAATATTATACTTATTCATAAATATTATAAAGTAAGCACCCTGTATTGGATACATAGACAAAGATTAAGAAATCTTGGGTGAGCATACATATTTCTTGGTGTGTAAAGATGTTGCATGTATAACATCTTGCATACATGAACATGGAAATATTTATGGATAAGCTAAATTGAACTCTCCTTAGGCAACACACTTAGGTGTCAGAAATCCATCTAAGTACAATACAGGTACTATTTGTGTATACGTATAGATTACATACCTACACATTGTATACATATGCACTTGCATATACTAACTGGATTATTAAAAGATAAGTCCAAGTTGATCTCTGTAATAAGTAATTGTGTGTGAATGCCTGTGCCATGTAGACTTTGCGTAGATATCAAACACTTTGCAACAATCCAAGTATAAATGTTCTTTCCTCGCAGACTCTAAAAAGCCTTAAAACTAATAAATTTTACTGTATGAAAGCAAGGAAATGGAATTTCTAGAAATGGCAGTATGTTCATAGTTTATGGAAAAACAGACACACGAGTTCCCTTCTTTCTGATGTACATCTCTAAATCCACAAAAAACCATAGTCAAATGAAAGTAAGTTATTAAGCAAACGTTAGAACTTAATACCTATAATGTTCTTAGTATTTGAACTACACCCACATATTGGATTGTAACCTCTATTAAATTAACGTTACCCATACTATAAATTAAGAAAATGGTATGCAAATATTATTTCAGTAGTAATATGGTGGCTATCAGTCGTCTGCAAAATAAATTAGTGTAGCAGACTACAGATAGTGTGGTAAAAGGATAAAATTTAATTGAGCACTAATTTTATTGTCATTATTACTTTTAAATACCAACAGGATGGTTATTAAAAGATGCAACACAATGGTTAATACAGAGCTGAGGAAACACGCACATGATCCAAAACACCCGCTTACAGATTAATATTGATATAGCCTAATTTATGGTTCCAAGGATTTACTACAAAGTCATGTAAAATAGAACGTGCCAGCTATTTGGTTCTGATTATCTTGGATTTGCAACTCTAACTGTTAGACTGTGTTTAGCAAAGTGATAGTTATTTACTAAATACATTATCTTTTTCCCCGAGTGTTATCTTTATACTACCCACAAACTAAAGCAAACCCTCCGCAAAACATGAGGTCCGAACAGGCATGCAAACATACAATCTGTGTGACATTTAGAGATTAGGATCACAAAATACAGCATTTTAGTCTCTTTCTTTCTTGGCCAACTGCAGTCCAGCCTAAAAGCATTTAACAAAGCAGTAACCAACCACTGAATTTCATAGTGCACAAAGAATTATATTTGCTCAACTGAAAAGTAAAGAAAGAACCGATAAGAAAGAATAAGCATAATCTCATTAAATTGCTGGAGAAGTGACTAAATACCCACCCAAATTCTAACTTTTCCAGCAACTTGTCATCTATGTAAAATTCCTTAACATTCACTTTGGTAACAAGTTCACACTTAAGCAGATGCACCGACCTTTTCAAGGTGTGCTGCACCTATTTATAGAGAAATATAAACCTAGAAATTCACTCTCTCTCTCTCTATATATATATATATATACACACACACAAGTTAAAGGAAGAGGCAGAGATGAAAGGGGAAAAAACCAAAAAAAAAAACACCTTTATAATATCACAGAGACTGATCTTCCCACTTCCAAAACTAACTTCAATAACGCTTCACCCAGGACAGAAAACCAGCAAAAACAGCAACAGAAGCCCCTACACCAAGCCGGGCTCCAGCTGAACTGTGCCACAGTGCAAAACTACAGTTGCGTTTCTGCCGGTAAAAGGAATATTGTCAGTGACAGCAGTAAACACAACAAGAGCAGAGAGCAGAGCTGCGATCCCAGGGAAACATCGCCTCTCCGCTTCCCGGCTCGGCGAGGGGGACTGCTGTTGCTATTTCAGCCGGCACCACGGCACATCTCAGCGCTTCCCATGTTTCTTCTCCCAATCGGGCCAACTTCGTCCCCCGCCGCTGGCGGACCGCGAGTTGCCCCCTACCAGCCGGAGCTGGCGACGCGGCTTCGGAGCGCTGCGCGGCCGCGGAGCGTGGTGGGAGCCGGCCGGCGGCTGCCCCGGCACGGTTCCCCGCGGGCGCAGCACGGATCCACTCCCCGGCAGGCACCGGGCGCTTCGCCCGTCAACAAAGGCTAAGGCACCGGAGGAGCGAGCAGGGAGGAGAGGAAGGAGGCAGCTGTTAGAAGAAGGGTGGAAAGACAAGGGGGAAAAAAAACAAGCCCAAAACAAACAAACAAAATAAAAAACCACCAAAAAAACCCCAAAACACCCCAAAAAAACCTACCACTGCTGCTCTAAGTCCCAGTCCCTGAAAAAGTCGAATAGGTCCATAACGATCTGGTGGGGAGACTCAGAGAAGTGATGCCCCCTCCCTGCCCCGCACCGGGCTGAGCANCATGGAGCTGCCGCGGCAGCACCGCCGGGATCTGGCGGAGCCTCTCCGCTCAGGGTGCGCGAGGAAGTTCTGCAGAAAGGGAGAAGCTGAGGGGGATGGCGGGGAGCAGCACGGCTTCGCGCCTCGGGATAATCGGAGCGTGTCCTGGCTGGAGCGGGAGAGAAAGACGTGTGTGCAGGGAGAGAGGGGAAAAAACCCCAAACCTACAAACCCAAAACATTCTAGGTGCCCTTTTCATTTAATTGGCAACTCTGCGAGTGGGCAAACGTGACTCCGAGTGACACGAGCAATGGCATAGACGTGGCATGGGCAAGGCTGCGGGTCTGGGGGATGCACGACGTAGGGGAAAGGGGGCAGAGGACAACACAGGCTCCCTGGGCAAAGGGGAACGACTGAAAAAAAATGGTCCTCCCGAGCACTCCGGGGGGTTTGCCTCAACTGGGCAGTCTGCTCACCAGCTGGGCTGGCAACCCTGCCTGCCTGATTGATGAGGACTGGCAAGTGGCACAGCTCACCTGCAGGCTTCAGGCATCCTCAGACACTGCTGCAGAGACCATCCTACTGCTCCCCACCGACCCCAGGGGGAGACGGGCACCAATTCCAGGCTGCTCCCTACATGACATAAGGGCAAAGGGGCCCACTGTCCTCTAAATTTAATTATTTTCTACCCGGGTTTGTGCACCCTGTCTACATGCTTTTGTATCCAGCTGCCTTCTGAGCAGGAACCAGCATCTTAGCATCTTCAGATTTTCCAATTCCACTTTATAGATATAAACATTCCAAATACACATACTGAGTGAACAAGTAGGTAGGTTTGTGTTGTAAGAACACAGCAAAATTAATTTTTACCCACATTTTCCACAGAACCAGTCACACCCAGAACTTCCCTCGGTGCTAGCAAGTCTTGGGGACTTGGTATTGGCATTGCTTTAAACATTCCCACCCATGCACCTCAGCCCCAGGAGGCTCAGACAGCAGGTCAAAGAGGCCAGCTGTGCCACTACAGAGACTAGGCTGTGGTGAACCCTCTAACAGAACATGGTCATGGACTTCCTCAGAACTAAGAGACAAATCCACACTTATAAGTAGATCAGTGACAGTGCAGCTAATGTGATCCACAATTTTTGCCCTCCTAAGGAGCACACAATTCTTTTATAAGTGCTGTTGGGTTAAAAATCTCACAGATAAAAAGCTGTGGAACTGTTATCAGTGGAAGTCAAATGCGACAGACTTCATCTGAGCTTGAGTTTCACTCCAAGACTGGCATTTGCATTGTGTCTTGTGGGCCCCCAAAAAAGGAGGGAACTCAGGCAAGGCTGTGTCACTGCCGGCCTGCGCTTGCACCCAGCAAACCCCAAAACACTGCTGCTCTCCCCGCTGCGGGCAAACAGGTGCATGCAGCATTTCCTTTCCAGCAATCTCTGTTTCTGCTCTGGGCCTCAAGCTTTAAAATACCATGAGTCAAGCCCCTCTCTCCTATTTTGCTATTTTAGTGTCTTTGTTGGTTTTAAAAGTCCCATTCAGAATCCTGATTTGTGGCCAATACTTTGCACCAACATAGGAGGTAGGGTCATGTTGTCAGAACGTTGTTTTTGGTTTTTTTTCAGAAATAGAAGAGTTTGTGGGTTTTTTCTTTACTACTTATAAAATTAAAAGCCTCTTTTTTCACCTAATCACATTCTATAACACACCTATTTTGGGTACCCTGAGCTTAAAACATTAAACAGTTTAAAGACTTAGTAAAAGTGTTCTGCACTAGGACTTGCAGGAGATGGCAGTTCTGCTCCTGCTTCTGTAAAGGAGTCTGGTGCCAGCTGGCCTCCCTGCACCAGAAGGGTCTGCAAGCCCTGTTACTCTTACCTAACAGAAGCCAAAACCACTTCCCAGGTATTAGTGCCTTCACTTTTTAAAAAAATAAGCCATTTTCAATTCTTCAGAAACTAGCAAAAGCTGCAGAAACTCATTCCTGAAAAGGCTTTCAAAGCCTCTTCCAGCAACAATAAGGGACATGACTTCCTGCACACACTAGCAAACCTGCTGTGCCCGGGAAGAGCAGCAGTAGAGACAATTCCCCTCCCTCAGAAGTTACATTTGGCACCTGAAGCTCCTCCTCAAACACCTCACATTCCCAGCTGCACAATAAAGTTCGTGCATGAACCAGCTTTATGCCATTTTCAAAACACTCAAAGATACTTCTGTCACCTCTGCAGACACCCAAGCAAGGCTCCATTGGGGCCCAGTACCAGACACATTTACTGTCATGGGGACTGATGGGAGGGTTCTTTCACCACCTCTCTCCCCAGAGATAAGAAACACTCCACTGTTGGTGGCCACACTTTGCCCCACATGACCTCAATGCATAGCAGCCAGAAACAAGAGCTGGCTGAGCTCACTGCCTGCTTGCCACAGCTTTGGGCTGCAGGAAGTGTGTCAGGGTGCTCCTGCAATGCATGGCTCATGGCTGGCAGTAAGGGACAAACAGCCTCTGCAAACTGCCAGCTCAGGAGCAAGTGCAAGCTTGAGGATGTCCCAGCTTCAAGTAGCGAAAGGTTCATTTACTCAAACTGCCAGGAACAGAAAGTTCAACTGCCCTCAATGTGACCTCTTTTATAGTTACAGTGGAAAATACAACTGTGGTTCTTAGCACCTGCAACAGCTCAGGACAAGGATAAGAAGATCAGCCACTTCTCCTGGCCCTCTTCACTATGGCCTGGCCCCGCAGTCTGCTGCAAAGGGAGATGCTGCCTCATCACTGAATGGTCTGACATTTTGCCAACAGGGCTGCAGGCTACAAGCCCTGTTGCCATTTCACCCATCCCTGACCTGTTACTAGCCAGCACTCCCTCCACCCACCCAGCTCTGCAAATCCAGAGCCAACTTTCTGGCAAGAGGCTCCTGGTGGGTGGCATTGGTCATTGTCCCCATTTAGGGTTAGAAGAGGAAGAAGCCTACCAGAGCATGTTTCTGATGAAGACACAAATATCAGCCCCCTTTGGGTGGCAGCTGCATCTGCTGTGGCTGAGACTGAGCAGGCGTGGGTAGAACAAGAAGGCTGGAAGTACTATACAACCAAGGAAAATGCTGAGGTTGCACCAAAATGGTTGGACATTCCACCTGCTCCGCAACAAACAGCAGGGTACAGAGGCTGAAGCTGGGAAGGGGCATGCTAGCCTCATCCTTTCTCTACATACACCACATGCTGCCCTCCTTACACAAAGGTTTTGTGCACGTATGCTCTGTATGCAAAGGGAGGTACAAAGGCAGTGAGGAAGATGTGGGGGAGTAGTAATGAGGAGCTGTTCAATGCCCTGCTCCAAAGACAGGGCCCAGCAGCCAGGCTGCAGCTTCCACAAGCTGCCCTGTTGTCCCTGTTCCTGAAAGAGAAGTGGCAGGGCTGTGACCACAATGGGTCAGGCAAGAGAGACTGAGGTCAGTGGTCCACAACTCTAGAGGCAAAAAGTAACTGAACTGCAACCCTTGTGAGACAGCACAGAAATCTTTTCTGCTGAGAATACTCAATTTGATCCAAAGAAAACCCTATTTTTCCACAAAACAACAAGAATGAAATCACAGTTTTCTATCCAGAGAACATTAATGGAAAATTTGTGCCCAGCTATGCTGTTGAATACAGATTGGAGATATTTGGATTTCTGAGGAAAGGAAGGTCAAGTCATTTTCACAGTGTGAAAAATGAAGCTAACAGAGTTCATATTTCTCTGTGAAGCAATGATTGATTTTTCTTTCTATGTCTCATTCACACCGCACTAAACATGTATAGAGAACAAACTTACGACACCTTAGATAAAGCACACAGATTACATTAATACATTGAAAATTGAGTTAACATTAGCATCTGCTTGAAAGCAGCACAAGAACATTTAGCCCAATTCTGTGAGAACAGGCCATTGGAATGAGTGCATAAATCTTATGTATCCTAAAGCCACTGTATCAACATTGATATGTGCATATATAAAGTAGGAACCCATCATGTGCTGCTGCTATGGGTAAATTTCCTGTTTGGAAGTACATAAGAATTAGTTACTGAAAGTGTATTGCTACTGAGTTTCAAGTGCATATGCAAGGTAATCTTTATTTTTCTGCCATCTTAATTGTAATTATCATGTTTGTGCTGCCTGAGTGATTTATTTAACTGTGCAGAGCTATTCTCTTATTAGTGCTGTTACTCCTATTTTACCAAACAGGAATAATTTAATACAATAATCACTTCTGCAATATATTGATTTTTTTTTCTTCCTGTGGGAAGAGAGAATGTTTTCCCATCCTGATGAATAATCCTTCCTTCAGTAAATTTTTTTTAGACTCCTTTAGAAAACATCATGTTTGGATATTTTAATTGCATTAGAGTTCGTAATGGCAAATCCTTACATAGCATTTTTTATGATATGTCCACAGCTAGCTGCAAGGACATACTAAGTTTCAGCATGTTTTGCTCATATAAGGTGCACAGGGGATGCTATAAGGTTCCACGATAGTCAGATGTGGATTGGTCATAGGGGATTTCAGCTCCCTCTTTCGGTACCTCTCCATATGTTGTCCACATGTCAGCAAAAGCTCCAGGAATGCCTTTCAGGTGATGAGAAACTCCTCCCTAAAACATGTTGCAAACTAATGCTTTCAAGTGATGCACACATAACCCAACAATCACATTAGAAGTATTGCAGCGCTTAGATTGTGACACTGTGTGACTCTACCTGACCAAGGCACAGCTTCACAAAATAATTAAGGGGAGAAAAAGCAATAATAATGAGCTTTTTATTTATTACCATCACTCTGCACATTAGCCAGGTAACTCTTAAAACACTGCCAGAGCAGTCTAAACTTCCAAAAACTGTATTCAAAAGCTATGACAAAGTCACTTTTCAGAAACAAGTAGCCAAAAAGATCTACTGGAAAACAGATGTGAATGGACTACAGAAAGCAAAAGTGGGGGGGGAGGGTGGGTTTCACACAACTAGGAATTTGGAGAGCACCAGCGATCAAAAGTACAAGGGTTCCATGGGGGAAAAACAAACAAACAAAAATCAACCAACCAAAATTTAAAATGTCATTAGGATCATCACAATTTGATCCTTCTCATCCACCTGCTCCCTTCTTTCTTTTCTTTTTTTTTTTTCTTTTTTTGTTGTTGGGTTTGTTTTTATGTTTATGACCAATATTTTTGTTTTGCATGTTTTAAAGCAGCTGACTATCTTCTTCTAAAATTTAAAGAACAACATCTTATTTTATGCTTACCAACTGATTGTAAATGATGGGCCAAAGTGAGCAGCTAAAGACGAGACCATCTGTTGCAATCCTTTCCTTTAACCAAAGCAATTGCTTACAGCCTTAGCATGGCTCTTACCCTCTCCTAGCCTGGCATGCAGAAGCAATCCCTGTAGTAGCTTTTTAACCAATTGCATGACCGTATGTTCCTTATGAGTGGAACCAAAGCTAATGCACAGCGTAAACCAAAGCTACTGTACCAACTTTAAAACACAAATATGATGAGAAAATTGAAGTGCAGAAGTGTGGTAAAAAGGCTTTTGACATCAAGTTTCCTTCTTTCTACCATGTTGCGTTCAAAAGACAGAAGCACTTTACAGCAACGATGCCTATATATAAGCTGCCAAAGTACTGTCTTATCTTCAGTGATTTTTATGATGACTTTCTCTAATGCATTTTGCAGAAATATAAGACTAGGCAAAGCATCTTTTTTATGGAGGAAACAAAAAGAATCATATACAGCGGATAGGATTAACACAGAGGTGGAATATCAGACAAGAAAAGTTGATCTCTCCCTCCCTTTCTCTTTCCTCCCTTTCTTCTGTTATCAGAGTAAGATAAAACTCTGTTATGTTCTTTCCCTTTGACCTCAATTCTCTGGTCACCCCTATGTTAGAAGGCAGTCTTTCCTGTCTTCTACTAATATTAGAACATGGTATCTATAACAAATATTTAAGAGCAGATCTTACAGCCATTCAGGATTAACTATAATCAAGCAACATAATCCCAGAAACAAATGACTATTTGTCTAGATATCCAATACCGAAGAAATTTTATGATGAATAGGAAACATTAAAGTCCACCAATAGCATCCATATACACAAAGCATTCCATGTACACAATTAAGAGGTTACTGGTGCATGGGGAGGCCAATAGACTTCTTCCTGGCTGCATTGTGAAAAAAATGAAGTGTCTCCTCCTTCTGGGCAGAGACAGCCAGTCATCCAGACACTTAGCCATTATTGCATGGATCCTACACATTTGCTGCATCCTAGTGTGCTATGATGTAACAAACACTGTGATATAGAATGTACCTTTAGAGTATCAGCCCATACATCCATTCTTTGCAAGCACAGAGCACTCCATGAGCGTCAGTGGGTTTGGGTGTTCACACACCCATCCCTCAGCTGGTTTACAAGAAACAAAAGCCAGTTCTGCCTTGAGGAAAAGATATTCAGGCCCACCTACAAGACAATGAACTCCATCTGAGCTCTGGTGAAACTGATACTCCATAGAGAAATTGCGTTAGGATTAGAGCATCTGAGATGGTCCATCAAAGGCCTTCGAGAGGGCCTGGAAAGGTTCTGTTGAGAACAGTGCAAGACCAACGCAGCAATTTCTTTTCATTCAAGAAATGAATGTCTGGCATATTTATTTCATAAAGTGAGAACCAGTATCCCAAACAAATAGGTAGAATGAGCATTATTCAGCCTTTTTCCTGGCAACCAGCTTAAACGACCGTGTCTTGCTTTTCTGGGAAACCTGCCAGGTGAGCTTTGAAAGGATTGTAGTGCTGACGGCAAAGTCTAGAGGGTTCGCTCTGTGTGCTAACTGGAGGTCTGTTAAAATAATCAGGAGGAGGAGGCAGAGGCCTTCATCCTGCACAAGAGAAGAGGGTTGGAACATAATGGCATTGCCGGGGGGAAACGGAGAGGGCTATTAAGCTCGCTGGGGCATGGACTGTCTTTTCCATGTGTTTGTACAGTTCTAGCACTGAGGCACCACAGAGTAAAGTCTTTAAAAGTGGTTAAATGACTTATGCTCTTAAAAGCTATTTCCGAAAGCAAGTACTATAAGCTCCATTTATTCCCACCGTTGGGCATGGGGTGCGATTCTGCTCCCATTCCCCCCCCCC
>VWZE01011735.1:460777-473409 GCA_013396675.1 Eubucco bourcierii
CACCCATAATTCTAATGTTTACAGTGACTGTGCCTCGAAGTCATCTCCACAGCCAGAGGAAGCAGGTGGACCAAATTATATTGCAACATTTTGTGATCATAGAATCGTAGAATCAATCAGGTTGGAAGAGACCTCCAAGATCATCCAGTCCATTCTACCACCCAGCCCTAGCCAATCAACTAGACCATGGCACTAAGTGCCTCATCCAGGTTTTCTTCAACACCTCCAGGGATGGCCACTCCACCTCCCTCGGCAGCCCATTCCAATGCTAATCACTCACTCTGTAAACAACTTCCTCCAAAAACCCAGCCTATACTTATCCTGGCACAACTTGAGACTGTGTCCCTTCACTCTGTTGCTGGTTGCCTGGTAGAAGAGACTGACCCCCACCCAGCTACAACCTCCCCTCAGGTAGTTGTAGACAGCAATTGGATCGCCCCTGAGCCTCCTCTTCTCCAGGCTGCACACCCCCAGCTCCCTCAGTCTCTCTTCACAAGGCTGTGCTTCAGCCCCTCACCAGCTTCATTGTCCT
This sequence comes from Eubucco bourcierii, assembly GCA_013396675.1. Lineage (NCBI taxonomy): Eukaryota > Metazoa > Chordata > Aves > Piciformes > Ramphastidae > Eubucco > Eubucco bourcierii. The sequence goes on from VWZE01011735.1 coordinate 461,310, forward strand.
TCTCTGGACATGTTCCAGTACCTCAACAGGTCTCTTGAATTGAGTGGCCCAGAACTGGACACAGGACTCGAGGTGTGGCCTGACCAGTGATGTCACCACATGTACTGAAAATGAAGTTTTTGAGGAACAAAGTGAAGACCTGAACATTCATTCTTGAATCAGAATAAGTCCAAGCTACATAATGAAAAGCTGCCAAGTGAAAAATTTGCTACTGTGACTTACATATTGAACTGATTTAAATGACCTAATTTATGAAAATACATTTTAGAATGCCTTTGTGTCATTATGGAAAACTAGTCCTACACGAGTCAGTAATCATCATCCTTGTGATAGTATTAATGTGAATTCTTCTATTAAATAGTATGGATTATTAGTGGTTTCATCCCTAAGGAAAACACTGATATTGACAAAGAGAGAATTTCACTTTGAGTGAAAAAGCCACACTTGGCAAGCAGTTTAAAAGCAGAATACTATTTATGTAAATATAATGAGAAGATTATAGCTGATCTTCTTGACGTTATTCTTTCACAAAATGACAGAAACATTGGAAATTTATCTGGACTGTGCTAAAATAATCAAATATTGAAAGGAAACCTAACTGCCAGCTATGCTAAAGAGACACCTGAAAAGCCCTTTGTCCACTGTGTTAGGAATAAAAACCTCTTTGTCTGTTATAGGTGACTAAAACCAAACAGTGCTTGTTAGAGATACCGGTGCCAACCTCTGCAAGGAGTTGCTTGACCTCTTTTAATTTTAAAGGAAAAAAAAAAAATATCAGTTGAGGACCATGATGAATCTTTTTAATGCAACTGAAATATGGTGCACTCAGGAAAACATTTTTTTCCTCCCCACTTTCTCCAAGGAATCATAGAATCAACCAGGTTGGAAGAGACCTCCAAGATCATCCAGTCCAACCTATCATCCAGCCCTAGCCAATCAACTAGACCATGGCACTAAGTGCCCCATCCAGTCTTTTCTTCCACACCTCCAGGGATGGCAACTCCACCACCTCCCTGGGCAGCCCATTCCAAGAGTTATAATACTGCACCACTAAATCCAGCTGTGAGTCACTGCTCATACTTGCAGATTAGTTTTAGGCACCTGCTAGACCTCATGAAAAAAGAAAAAAGAAAGATCAACATCAGAATAGTCAACTGCATTCTAAGGGTATTGAAAATATAGAATAATATCGATCAACCCAATTGCAATCTAAAAACTGCATGACAGATCTGTAGTTGGAAGGAAAAAAGTCAACCACAGATCAATGTAATCAAGTGACCAGTGCCTTGACTGAGGGAAAAAAATTAGTACCCTGTGCATAGACAGATTTCTTTTTGGATTACAGTGGCAAAGGCTTCCTGGTCTAAGACCTGCACATATTTACTCATGGTTCATTTCACAGGCCTTAGAAGAAGCAAAGATTTTCTTAAGTAGGTGCTTGAAATCACACTGGCATTTTTAGAGGAAAATCAAAACATTTCCTTTGGTCCTGGTTTGTGTTTTTAAGAATGCAATTCCCAGCATAAACACTTCAAAAATCAGGTCATGAGCCATCGGGAAGGCTGTACACAAAATAAATGTGATACGGAGTCAAATAATCCAACAAGTTAGACCACATCTAGGTTAAGAAAGCTACTGTGGTTTTCTGGATGTTATTTAAAAACCATTATTTATTTTAGATACTATATCTGATAAAAGTGCTTTACACCTTTCATTTCCTGTAACAGCAAAGCCATGAAGTAGCCATGAGTGACTAAGTACTGCCATCATTATGCAACATGAGAGAGTAAGTTCAGTGGTGGGCTCAGGCCTTCTCTCTCTGAAATCCAGTTTCATTACGTGCATTTCCTGATGTCTGGGTTCCATTTTCCTCTGTAAGACTACAGAACTATTTGAATGTGTTTTAGAATTACTTATGCTAACCTGTTCTTTGAGATCAGTCACAGTATTAAATGATAGATACCCATTAGGAAAAACAAGTTAGAGTCATTGAATCCTTCATACAACAGTATCGTAAAAATTTAAACATCATTTTGAGAAGTAGAAAATGTACCAGTCCAGTGATATCTGTCATTACTCATTTTTCATACTCTCAACATGATTATTCATTACTCAAAAATGACATAGTTAAATGCTAAATCTTGCTAAAATATTGATCATAATATGTAGGGGCATATAATTTATCTGAATCAAGTGAAATATGTTTTCCCCCACAAGATGATGAAAGCTTGTCTCATTACAGCATTTTTTCTACTGAAGTTTCCACCATTAGTTTAATGATTCTGTGAACATTTTAATTGAGAAGATCCTTGTGTAAGTTGCTCATTCAAGACGCATGGATGGGTTTAGATTCAGGAATGAGAAAAGTTGGTTGTGCTCAGTGGAGGGTGCAGGCAGAAGGCAGAGAACCAGACACAACAAATTACTCAGAGCAGGAGAGGCAGAAGGAATGGAAAGGAGAAAGACAAAGTGTTAGAAGCTATGGTGGGTTACAAGGGGAGGATGTTCTTATGCCCCAAAACGTCCACTGAGGCCAGTGGGAAACTACACTGACCTCTGAAAATCAAGCCATAAAAGAGAGATGTGTTGCTATTATGAGACTTGATTCCACTCTGAATGTCTGCTTTGTAAAGAAGAACAAATTAAATTGCAATCTTGCATCATTCCCTACCTGCACACAACAATTCACACTCATTCAAAGAAAAAAAAAAAAAATCACAGTAAACCACTACTTAATATAGCTACACATAGGTGGTCAGCCTGTCTGAGTGGTGCTTTGTTGTTGTCCCTCAGGACATAAGGTGGGTCTTTATCCACTCTTCTATGAAGTCCTGTAGTGCTGTTAGTCATATGGCACCAAAGCACAGATGCCAAAAATGTTTGTGGCTAACATTGTCCTTGTTGCTGATAAATTAAGGAAAGCGTTGCTACAGGAGGTTATACTCCCTGTGTATCTGTGGCACAGAAGCTGGGCCATTCCAACCTCTATATGCATTTCTCTAAAAAACAGAGAAAGGGGGAAATGGACACAAGTAACATCCTTATTTAATAAGAAAAATATACTGGGGATGGAGAAGGGCATTTCTTTTTCTGCTTCCCAGATACTGACACAGAAGCTGAGAGCTTGAGTGATTTGCCTGAAGCCTCGTAGTTCTGTGTATTTTAGTCTGGATGTCAGATTCTAGGACTAAACTCTTAGCTCAGTCTCCTTTCAGTGGATGCTGATAACAGGAAACTCCACAGGATTTATGTTTTGAACACACACACACACACACACACACACACACACACACACAAGTTGCTTGAGAACACACAAAACATTAAACTTGGGGATCTTTCAGTGCAGTCTACCTTTTTCAGTCATTTACTTGCCTTAATTGAAAGATTGCAGAACTGGGACCATATGAGTAACCTGTACTAGTGGGAGGTGTCCCTGCCTATGGCAGGGGGTTGGAACTAGATGATCCTTGAGGTCCCTTCCAACCTTACCATTCTATGATTCTATGATATCTTTTCATATCTGCCTGCAGTATCCAGCATAAGAATGCTTGATTTGGGCTGTGTTCTCAAAGAGCTGAACATGACAACTAGTGTGTTTTATCATAGAATGGTAAGATTGGAAGGGACCTCAAGGATCAGCTAGTTCCAACCCCCTGCCATAGGCAGGGACACCTCCCACTACTACAGGGCACTCAAAGCCTCATCCAACCTGGCCTTGAACACCTCCAGGGAGGGAGCAACCACAACCTCCCTGGGCAACCTGTTCCAGTGCCTCACCATCCTCACTGTAAAGAACTTCCTCCTAACATCCAGTCTAAATCTCCCCTCTGCCAGTTCAAACCCATTGCCCCTAGTCCTGTCATTGCAGGACCTTGTCAATAGTCCCTCCCCAGCCTTCCTGTAGGACCCCTTCAGATACTGGAAGGCTACTCTAAGGTCCCCTTGAAGCCTTCTCTTCTCCAGGCTGCAGAGCCCCAACTCTCTCAGCCTGTCCTCATAGGAGAACTGCTCCAGCCCTCTGATGATCTTTGTGGCCCTCCTCTGGACTGACTCCAACACTTCCATGTCCTTCCTGTGCTGAGGACTCCAGAAACTGATAGCAACTTTGTAGGAACTGATCCAGCAGACAGTGCAAAAGAGTAAGAACAAAAAATGAGGTACCTGGAAACACCACCAGGGTTTCAACAAGTCAAACGTGGGACATGTAATTATGTGCTATTTGCAACACGGATTACATTGTCCTTCTGAAGGCTCTTACAGGCCAGTCTCAGATATATGTATGCTTGCTGAAGTTACTAGTCCAGGGCCAAATATGCATTTTGCCTTCAGCAAGTGGTTACTATGCTGGTTTGAGGCTAATTAGAATATTTTAATGGAGAAAATTATACTATAGGCTGTGGAAAGAAAACAATGGTGATGTCTACTTCATTCATAGGCTTGCTGAGATGTTTAAGAATAAGAATGCAAGACATAGATAAGTCACTCAGACTTGCAGACACTCTCGGGCTGTCTAGCAGCTTCTGGCTTTTCTCCTCTCTGCCGAGTAACCTCACTAACCACTTTCCTTCTAACTCACCTGGCCCATCCTCCAAACTCTCCTTGCACATAAAGCAAACCCTGGGGTAAGGTATAGGGGTGGGGAGAAGGTGGAAGGGTGGTTGGGAGCCCCTCCTGGGGTCTCTGATTTCTGGGAGGGGAGTTGTGTTTCTGTATTACCTTTAACTTGTCTATTTCTGTAACTATTCCTGTCTATAGTGTCTATCTCTGCTTGTACATTGTGCTGAGCTGTAAATAGAGCTTCAGTCCTTAGCTTCCAGCCAGCTGAGTCTAGTCTGGGTGATTTTACAGGGGCGAGGGGGAGGGAGGGGCAGGGAACTCCCAAACCATCACAGTTACCCAGAGAAATGCAACAGGACTAATTGCACAGGCCAGCAAAATAGAGCTCATGGAAGCATTCCTGCCATTGTGCATCTCTTATTAATAGAAACAGGAAAACAAAAAAGTGTAAGAGTTGAAAACAATTGTTGTCAGAACAAAAAAAACCAAAACAAACCACCAAACAAAAAACCCCACACACAACAAAATAAGAGGAACCTCAGACCTCAGAATATTTCTCAGAATGCCTATTTTTTTTGGTTTTGCATCCAAACCTGAAAAGCTTAAGCCTAGAAAAGGAAAAAAAAAATTAAACATAATGGGATTCATTCTAAACAACCTCACATTTTTACATAAAGAAAATGAAGTGTTTGACATAAACACTTCATGAGCAAGTTGATTTACATGATTTCCACTTTATTTCTGATTATTTGAAATAAATAGATATATAGCCCTGCATTCATTTCATACTTGTTCTGTAGCACCTTTGCTGAACCTTTCTACAAATTCATACACATGGAAGATCAAAACAGAGAGATGGGAAGTAAAATGTGCTTCATTATGGCAAGTACAGCTCATATCCTACTCCACAACACAATTTATTAGTATCTAATAGAATTGTAATGTTTCTCATTTCACATTTTTACAGCTGCATCAAAATATTAAAGTGTGAATTGCAATTAAACTCACACAGTGCTTTTAGCATAATTTCCCTTGTATTAATACTTAGCAAACCAAGTTATTGGTGTAATATTACTCTTGATACTGGCTGTCATAAAGGGATAAAGCCTCCAAATAGTAATAAAGTATATTTTACTGTAGAGAGAGCGGCAGCACAGAAAAACATTATGCCACTGGAGTTGTTAATTTCTATGGAAGGGGGTGAGGAGAGAAAGGCTTTTGACTTCTTAAATTATAGTTTGCAGGTTAGTACAGCAGCTCACTTAATCTCTCTAAACAGGTAATTTACTTGCTTTCTGAAAGCACCCATGTGCAAGGAAATGCTAGTGTACTCCAGGGATGATTCTAAGATTGATTGCTTGGCTCTAGTCACCGATAATGGTATGTATTCTGCTACGCTCTGCTTTACATGTGTCTAAAATCTTAAAAGACTTTTAAAGAGGAAAAAAAAAAAAAGGAACAATATTTGCTTCAGATAACCTCAATTTGTGAGTGTGTGGTCTGCTAGACTGAAGAATTATGAAGCAGAAAGGCTAAACTACTATTTGACAATGGCAATAGGCACATTAACTAGGAAAATAGCAATTGCAGGTGTGATATGCTTATGTTAGCAGTTAGGAATTCCAGAAGTTATATTTTTGTATTTTCTACCTGCTCCTCAGGATTTGCAATTGGCTCCAGCTTTCTGTGGTTTCTAGTTCAGAACTGAGCTTTGCAAGAACATGCTTATGGAAGATACAGAGAGCTTTAGTATTTGCTTATGGAAGGAAAGACCAACAACAAAATGGCTGAATTATACGTCTGTTATTAAGTGGACCTAACTTTACTGAGATTGCCTGGGCTGGATAGTTCTATAAAAGCATCTGGAAGTAGAACTCAAATGCCAAGGTTTTAGTTGTTGTTGCTTCTTTTAAGAATTCATCAGATGAAGCCAACTGTTTCATATTGTAATAGCATAATTAGAAGCAGATCTGCATTATGGATCAACATTTCTAATTGTATTTGGCCTGGTTACCCAAGGGCTGGAAGCAAAGAAATCTCAGCCACGCAAGCTGCCACCAAAAGCCTGGTGAGTTTGTGTGGCCTGTCCTGTAAATCACATCGTGAAAGCAAAAAACTATTTTATGAAGTTAACAATAAAATCCCAGTCTCAGGGTGATGCTGAAAGAGGTTTTCAAAAATATTATCTTGATGTATTTCAGATAGGCTCATAGTTTTGCTAACATCCAGTACGTGTTATTGATAAGGAATCCTCTTAGCTGTTGCCCTCCAATTTGCAAAGTAATTTCTGTCGATGGGAATCTCTCCCTTCCAGATGGAAAGGCTCTTTGCAGCAGGATTAAAGACTGCTGGGTAGGAGAGGTGGTAAATCTGTGAAAACACACCCAGATTCTGGTCCATGCACAGTGCCAGACATCATGGTCCTGCACCTGGGTAGGCACAATCCCAAGCACAAATACAGGCTGGGTGGTGAATGGCTGGAGAGCAGCCCTGAGGAAAAGGACCTTGGAGTCTGGGTTGATGAAAAGCTCAACATGAGTCTGCAGTGTGCACATGCAGCCCAGACAGCCAACCGAGTCCTAGGCTGCATCAAGAGAAGCGTGGCCAGCAGAGCAAGGGAGGTGATTCTGCCCCTTTACTCTGCTCTCGTCAGACCCCACCTGGAGTACTGTGTGCAGTTCTGGAACCCTCAGCACAGGAAGGACATGGAAGTGTTGGAGCAGGTCCAGAGGAGGGCCACAAAGATGATCAGAGGGCTGGAGCAGCTCTCCTATGAGGACAGGCTGAGGGAGTTGGGGCTCTTCAGCCTGGAGAAGAGAAGGCTTCGAGGGGACCTGATAGTAGCCTTCCAGTATCTGAAGGGGGCCTACAGGAAGGCTGGGGAAGGATTATTTACAAGGTCCTGCAATGACAGGACAAGGGGCAATGGGCTTAAACTGGCAGAGGGGAGATTTAGACTAGATGTTAGGAGGAAGTTCTTTACAGTGAGGGTGGTGAGGCACTGGAACAGGTTGCCCAGGGAGGTTGTGGATGCTCCCTCCCTGGATGTGTTCAAGGCCAGATTGGATGAGGCCTTGAGTAACCTCTACTAGTGGGAGATGTCCCTGCCTATGGCAGGGGGTTGGAACTAGATGATCCTTGAGGTCCCTTCCAACCTTACCATTCTATGATTCTATGATTCTATGGAACAAAAAATAAATAGAGAGCCTTCAAAAACAGTTGCAAGCTCCAGTCCCACCTGCCATTGATGTCAGATTGTTTTTAACAGTGACTTCTGTCCATGACAATTACTGATGACAGATTCTCTGATCTAGGTAGGCTGAACATGAGGAGTTTGTATCACAGCCCACAGAATTAACATTGTTTGTATTGTCTGGGATTTGCTGTGTCATTCATGAACTGCCAAGATAACTACATCATTGCAATGTGTCACACATTGCATATTTTTGCTCACCTTTCCTTCTCCCTCCCTTAAATTTTATCTCACAGAAGTTTAATCTCTCTTGCTTAAGCCACCAGCTACCAGAACAGAGCAAAATGCTTGAGTATGATGAAAAGACCATTAATTGCCATCAGCTTGACCTCCCATCACAGGCTACCTCCTTCCTCACTCAGCATGGGGAGGTTAATCTCCTAACTGTGCTGCTGTACTCAGAAGAGTAATTGCTCCTAAGCAACAACAATGGTGATGTTACTTCTGCTCATGAGGCTATGAGGACTTGGTGAGCTGGGGACTACAAAAGCAGCATGGTGACAATCTATTACAAAAACTGTTAGACACTCAAGCATCTAATTCAAACCTTATATTTAAATTCAGGAGAAATTTCAAATGTGGGCCATAGTAGCTTAAACATGTCTTAAGAAGACCTGAGGACTCAGGACTGTGGCAAAATTTACTCATCTACGACTGGCTAAAAGTGAAATTCTCCATTCCTTCCTCTGCTCTTCATGGCACATTTCCTAACAGTATAATCTACAGGAAAATGATCAAAATATCATTAAGAAATGTCAGTACTCTCAGTCAAGTCCCTTTAAGAAGTACAAGCAGTGCGTGGCAGGCATAATAAAGTCACGATTAGGAGTGTCCTTTAAATCACAGGAAAGGGAGGCAGAGTTGATGTGCCCTATTCCATCTCTGAACAGCCTCTTTGCGTGACTGTGAGCTAGTACATAACTAGCAAATGCCCAGGCATAACTCAATTCCTTAATGCCTGTGGAGATATTAGTACCTCTGCACTACCCAGCAGTAGCAATAACATCATCATTTTCTCCCTGCACATCGGAAGCCACTGACAAGCCAACACAGAGAAGCATACTGCAGAAGCTGCTTGCTTCTCTGCTCAGCTTAAAGGCCGTGCAGAGGCAATGCAGCAACTGAATCACAGAGGGCCAGGAGGGAAGCTGATATTATCCTTGACATTAATAATGGTCACAGTTATCTCAGAGTTAGGTTTGGTTTTACCCTGGGAAATAAAGAATGGTGAGGAAGGGATGAAGGACCTAGAAGAAAGGTATTAGAGCATGAGACATAACACTAAAGAAATGAATGCTACATGAGTACCATGACTTCTCCTCAGTCTCCTCCCAGACATCTTTCTTCTAGCAAGATCATGCATACAATCTAAAGCAGACAAGAATGCAAGAAGTGACCCATTTTTCCTGTGGTGACATTAATCAACCATATATGCATGGAGAGAAGCTAGGACTCTACTTGGAAAAAAATAACCCTAAAAAACAGAAAAGGATTCCTCATTACTTGTTTTTTCCCTGCAAAGAAACAACAATGTGGCCTCTTTAGAAAATATGCTCAGTACATTTGAATAACATGGAAGTGTATCGTGAAACAGTATTTAAATAGTGAGTCCGAAAGCAACTCAGAAAAAAAATATATATGCTAAAATAATCAAGGATGCATCTCTCTGTAGTATGGAGGGTTTGTGTTAACTTATTTTTTTCATAAGGAAAAAGCCCACGGGACAACAGAAAGTATTGAGCCCTCATGGGGCCTTATTCCACAGTTATTCCTGGCTAACTTCCAGAAAGGACACTGCCAGTATGGCTATTTCTTCTTTATAAACAAAACTGTCTCATTTTGGATTCATTTAACCTTTTTATAAACAATAGCTCACCCGGTATATTTGACAGAGTCTGCCAAATTCACTTCCCTGGACAGACACCACATTTATTGTATGAGACTTATCCTTAGATCCAGGTAAGATCATACATGACCAGTCTAGACAAGAGTTATAGGAAAATGTGTGTGACTTACTGACTGTACATTGCACCTGTCAGAGAGGCTGTAGAATTGGAGATCTTAACTGTAGTCCCAGCCTAGGACCACTGGATGGAGAGATGCAGAAGCTTTACTTTAGCATGTGGCAACACCACCACGGACATGAACATATCATTAGTAAGTCAGTCACAAAACAGGTACCAGTGAGTGTTTTGGACAAGGAAGCTCCTGATCTTCAGACATTGCAAAGGAGTGGGTTCAATCCTGTCAAAGGGTTCTCTGTGAGCATGTTTCTTTCTTGATACAAGCCCTGCAAATCCTAACTCCACCTATGTTTAGGTTGCCAGATTTGAAGCAGATACCAGATTGTTTTACTTCCTAAGTTTGGACATAGCAAACAAACAAAAAACCCCCAAACAAACCCAAAACCACAAGATAATACACATGGGAGTTATGAGCTTTTCTTAAAGCTGAAATGATTCTTTCATGAACTAAAATATTGCTGTTAGCCCACTCTTGCTGTAAATATAATCAGTGCCAAAAGGTACATTGACTTTCCTAGCCACATTTGTCCAGTTCAGTCATAAAACGGTAAAGAAGCCAGAGCGCAGATGCCAGCTAAAACTGTGGTAAAGCCAGAGGTGAAGACTAGACCGTACTGTTCTACCTGGTGGAAAGAGTGCATGAAAGTACCCAAAAAGGATTTGACTTATAGACAAGGTGACAGTATTTCTGAAATAAAAGATTGAAATACTTTTGCAGTGATTTTTTTTTTTGTTTAGGGTCATAAAAAAAGACGAAATATCCATTTACAAAAGATGCGTGCTGGTGGTGTTATTGCCAGCTCGTGTGAAGGTTAACTCCACTTGCATATTACTTACAGCGTAGGTTTATTTCCAGACACTCAGTGTTCTAGAGACATTTATCGTATGCCACCAAACAACTAACGTTAACATTCGCTTTGAGCACAGGAACAGCTTTAAATGTCTGCACTGATCCAACTTTCCCTCTCTTCACTCCTCTGTACAGCAGACAGAACACTTGTTCCGCTGGACTGTTTATTCCTGGCAAACACAGAACAAATTCTTCACGGCCTTGGAAAAATGCAGCTTGTAGTTATTAAAACAGAAGGACAAGCAGAAGAAGAAAACTGGGTCATTGAGGTATCCAAAAAAAGAAATTGCCAGGATATCATGAGAGAAAAGAAGAAAAAAAAATAATCAAGGTTGTCCATGTTCTGCTACTGGAGACAAACAAGAAGGATCTTCAGAAGAAAACAGGGATTACATTAGAGTGCTATGCCATAACTTCTCTGAGATGCCAAAGGGCTGGCAAATTCAATAACTCATGACCAGAAATAGAGCGCAATTATAGCTGGGCAATGGAAAATTAATGCCCCTAAACATATAAACTCTTCTGCTGATGCCTCCCAGCAAAGAACAGAAGCTGGACCAGTGGGTTTCCAATGTAAACTTATATTGTCTGTTTCATTTTGCTTTTATTTAATACTTCTGTCCTTTATGTGGCATTAACTTTAATGTAATATTGAAGGCTTTGTTTTTTTAATAGCATCATAAGTGTAAATGTAATAGTTATACAATAATCATAAATCAAGAATGTACTACAGTCACTGCAATAACTAATAATAATGTTAAGACAGTCTGATACATCGAAAGTTCAGTACCTTAGAGAGATAATTAAGTCCTAAGTTAATTGGCAATGATCTTATTTCTAGGCAGGAAACGCAGCCGATTATCTTGTTTATGCTTAAACCAGTAACTAAGGTCATAGCAAGAATTTTTGAGGATATTATTGATTGATTTGTAATGTCTGAATTTTTATTGACTTCTCAAGTATCTTGCTTCTTGACTTAATTCTTGACTTCTAGGGAGATAAAACTTGTAACTTGACTGATGCTCATGTGAAGTTTGTCACCACATTCACAGGATGAAATGTGTAGTTTTCATGACTCCACTGCACTTTAAAGATCACAGTGTCACACTATCACCAAGGTTGGAAGAGACCTCAAAGATCATCAAGTCCAACCCTATTACCACAGACCAAGACCAGACCGTGGCACCAAGTGCCACATCCAAACCTGCCTTGAACACCTCCAGGGACGCTGACTCCACCACCTCCCTGGGCAGCCCATTCCAGCAGTCAATGACTCTCTCAGGCAAGAACTTTCTTCTCCTCACCTCCAGCCTAAACTTCCCCTGCCACAGCTTGAGACTGTGTCCTCTTGTTCTGGTGCTGTTTGCCTGAGAGAAGAAAGCAACCTCCTCCTAGCTACAACCACCCTTCAGGTAG
>VWZE01011735.1:480044-497972 GCA_013396675.1 Eubucco bourcierii
CTCTCCAGCCTGTCCAGGTCCCTCTGGATGGCATCCCTGCCCTCTAGCAAGTCGACTGTGCCACACAGCTTGGTGTCATCTGCAAACTTGCTGAGGGTGCACTCCATTCCTCTGTCCATGTCACTGACAAAGATGTTAAACAGCACTGGTCCCAGCACTGACCCCTGAGGGACACCACTTGTCACTGGTCTCCAGGTGGACATTGTGCCATTGATCGCCACTCTCTGGGTTCGAAGATGCTAACCTCCTCTCCTCTCAATCCAAAGTACACAGGATGGTTCCTGGCAATACTGTAAGGCATTCTTCCTAGATCTAGAACTAATCAGAGCATATTGAAGAACAGCTCACAATGATGTTAAACACATTTTAATGTACTTATTCTATCACAGTTGGAAGAGACCTCAAAGATCATCAAGTCCAACCCATTACCACAGACCTCAAGACCAGACCATGGCACCAAGTGCCACATCCAAACCTGCCTTGAACACCTCCAGGGACGGTGACTCCACCACCTCCCTGGGCAGCCCATTCCAGCAGTCAATGACTCTCTCAGGCAAGAACTTTCTCCTCACCTCCAGCCTAAATTTCCCCTGGCACAGCTCGAGACTGTGCCCTCTTGTTCTGGTGCTGGTTGCCTGAGAGAAGAAAGTAACCTCCTCCTGCCTACAACCACCCTTCAAGGTAGTTGTAGACAGCAAGAAGGTCTCCCCTGAGCCTCCTCTTCTCCAGGCTAACCAATCCCAGCTCCCTCAGCCTCTCTCCATAGGGCTGTGCTCGAGGCCTCTCCCCAGCCTTGTTGCCTTTCTCTGGACACTCTCAAGCACCTCAATGTCCTTCTTCAATGGAGGGGCCCAGAACTGGACACAGGACTCAAGGTGTGGCCTAAGCAGTGCAGAGTCCAGGGGGAGAATGACCTCCCTGCTCCTGCTGGCCACACTACTGCTGATGCAGGCCAGGATGCCATTGGCCTTCTTGGCCACCTGGGCACACTGCTGGCTCATGTTTAGGTGGGTGTCAATCAGTATCCCCAGATCCTTTTCTGTTTGGCTGCTCTCCAGCCACTCCCACCCCAGCCTGTAGCTCTGCATGGGGTTGTTGTGGCCAAAGTGGCCAAAGTCTACCTGTATAGACTAGCACCCAGGACCTCCCTGTCAGAAGATGTGAATTTGACTCTCTCTGCCCAGTGTGTCTGTCTACAAGTACCATGTCTTCAGTGCTAAATTACACCCATATTCTAGCTGCTCATGGCTTTATGCAGCCTGTGCACATTAATTGTTCTGTTCAGAAAGAAGATTGAGAAAGGCATGTGGAACTGTGCATGGAGAGGGGGACATGCTTATTGAAATTCATGTATTGCTTTGCTTGATTCCCCAAGCCACACACAGGAACACCCAGCCATAGGTGGCTGCCTCACTGTCTTGGGGAGAGGAAAGAACTGGGGCAGAACTGTTCCACTGTGTGGTTTCACTGTTGGTTGCAGCTTTTCAGACATGCAAGGGATGAACCCAAGTGCCTGGCCTGTTGGGGTTCAATACCAGAAAACCCAAAATAAAATACACCTGTAGAGCTACTGGTAATTGCATTCCAGGTTACATGCATTTAATCAAACCTCAGATATTTTCTCAAGATAAAAAATATATATATATAAACCCTCATAGCTTCTTCTCCCATAAAAAATAAGTTTATGCATTCTTCCAAGCTGAGATCAAACTGCTTCCCCTAGATGTGTCCAATAACCTGTTCAGCATTTTAGTGACAAAAATCTTTAGTCTCTCCAAAATAGAAACAGCAAGTTCTGAGGATTTTCAGATCATAGAAGCTTCCCAACACACAGAAAGACCACACACAACTACAGCAGCACCCGTGCAAGTCTGCATGTGTGCTTTGGCCCTCAGCAAAGCTATGTAGTCTTTTGCTGGTGTTGCTTCCTTCGAAGCATCAGTTATTTCAGCAGGAAGCTCTGCACAGGGCCATCTCAACATCAGGGCAGACTTGAAAAATGCTTTGATTTCAAAAGCTCATTTCTTAGTTTTTAGCAACTGGTATAAAACAAGAGCCCCATTCCAGCTGCTCCAATGTAAAGCCACCGTAATTTAAGGTGATCCAAGCCTAATCCTCCAGCTTTGAGAAGCACCTGTACTCTGTCTGGGCTGGGCAGGCAGCTTTTTGCATGGTTTGGGCCCGAAATGAGGAGAGAGCTGCATTTAGTTTCACTGCTCATCTCTCTGAACCTTACTTCTCTGTGCAATATCTGACAGAACACAGCCCACAGAGAGGAACAGAAGTACAACACATTTCTTTCTGGTTAGATTGAGTTTTGCAAGGGCAGATAACTTTTTAATATTTTAAAATACATTTTGAATTACAATTGTAATTAGGCAAGGAGATTTCCCCCCATAATCACTTGGAATGGCCCAAGCAATTTAGTGTTCCAATTTTCATATTCATAGAGCAAATATTAGACTGTCCAGTTACATTATTGAACAATAGATAACAATCCTAGGTCATACTGTATGTTCTTTTTAAGTAGATATGTAATACAGAAGATTAAAAAAAAAAAAGTAGTATTATTCTTAAATTACAGGAGGCTTTTAAAAAAAATTTTTCTGGCTTAGAATGGCAAATCTAAATGTAGAAGGAGCCAAATTATTTATTAATATTTTCAAATGACTGCAAGCAGGACACTGCAACTGTCAGCTGAGACAATTGCATATGTTCAAGTAGTTGCTTAATAATATTAGCCTATTTATGTCAGACCTCTGTGAACCCATTAGTCCAAATCTAGAGGCATGGCATAAGTTTGCAGATGACACCAAGTTAAGAGCAGCTGTGGTTCTGTTGGAGGGTAGAAGGGCTCTGCAGAGGGAGCTGGACAAGCTGGATGGCTGGGCAGAGGCCAATGGGATGAGATTTAACAAGGCTAAGTGCCTTGTTCTACACTGTGCAGGGTTCTACATTTTGGCCACAACAATCCCAAGCAGGCATACAGGCTGAGGACAGAGTGGCTGCAGAGCAGCCAGGCAGAAAGGGACCTGGGGGTATGGTAGATAGCAGCTGAACATGAGCCAGCAGTGTGCCCAGGTGGCCAGAAGAGCCAATGGCATCCTGGCCTGGATCAGGAACAGTTTGGCCAGCAGGACGAGGGATTCCTCCTGCCCCTGTACTCAGCACTGGTCAGACCACACTTTAAGTCCTGTGTCCAGTTCTGAAACCCTCAATTCAAGAGAGATGTTGAGGTGCTGGAACATGTCCAGAGAAAGGCGACAAAGCTGGTGAGGGGCCTGGAGCACAGCCCTGTGAGGAGAGGCTGAGGGAGCTGGGGGTGTGCAGCCTGGAGAAGAGGAGGCTCAGGGCAGACTTCATTGCTATCTACCATTACCTGAAAGGAGGCTGTAGCCAGGTAGGGGTCAGTCTCTTCTCCCAAACAACCAGCAACAGAACAAGGAGAGACAGTCTCAAGTTGTGCCAAGGGAGGTATAGGCTGAATATTAGGAGGAAGTTCTTGACAGAGAGAGTGATTGGCATTGGAATGGGCTGCCCAGGGATGTGGTGGAGTCGCCATCCCTGGAGGTGCTGAAGAAAAGCCTGGATGGGGCACTTAGTGCCATGGTCTGGTTGATTGGCTAGGGCTGGGTGCTAGGTTGGGCTGGATGAGCTTGGAACCTGATTGATTCTACGATAAGGTTACGCATAGAGCACCATCTGCTAATTGAAAAAAGTGAAGCTAATTAAATTAGAAAAACCCATCCTTCTGCCACTCCTGTTTCAGATTTCATGTCATCAACAGTCCTTACAAACATCTCCTCTGTGATAAATCATGTCTTAAAGGCCTCCCCAAACCCACATTTTCCAGAACTACTTCCTCAAGCTCTCTGTCTCACTTGTATGTGCATATCCAACTGGATCCTGTCATACTGCACTCTTCAGGCTCACAGCTGCTTTTCTGTCTTCAGCATCTTAAAGAAAATTAAAATGAGCCTTAACACTTTTAATTAGATGTTTAATTCATGCTTTTGTGAGCTGTTTCCTTCCAATCTGAATTTTGTCACACGACTATAACAGTCTTTCTACTGCCAAATTTTAAATTTTTTTCAAATTTTTTTTTTCCTTTTTAAAACGCTAACTCAGTGTCTTATAAAGAATGTGTATTGCACAATTTGGTACAGAATTTGAAACTGAAAGTCTTGTTTGTAGTAAAGTAGGTACGCCTAGTAACTGTCACAAGCTGTGGCTGCAAAAACGTGCAGTGTTCGGAACAAAAACCCCTCCAAAACCAAAGGGACGGTTTAAACACATTTGATAGAGGATATAGCAAATACAAAGTTTGAGAGACTAGTTGAAAGAATAAGGTGATCAGGAAGCACAGTTTGAGTAGGTCCAGAGGAGGGCCATGAAGATGATCAGAGGGCTGCAGCAGCTCTGCTATGAGGACAGGCTGAGAGAGTTGGGGCTCTGCAGACTAGAGAAGAGAAGGCTTCCAGGACACCTTAGAGTAGCCTTCCAGTATCTGAAGGGGGCCTACAGGAAGGCTGGGGAGGGACTATTGACAAGGTCTTGCAATGACAGGACAAGGGGCAATGGATTTAAACTGGAAGAGGGGAGATTGAAACTGGATGTTAGGAGGAAGTTTTTTATAGCAAGGGTGGTGAGGCACTGGCATAGGTTGCCCAGGGAGGTTGTGACAGCTCCCTCCCTGGAGGTGTTCAAGGCCAGGTTGGACGAGGCCTTGAGTGAGGTGTACTAGTGGGAAGTGTCCCTGCCTATGGCAGGGGGTTGGAACTGGATAATCCTTGAGGTCCCTTCCAACCTTACCATTCTATGATAAGACATGATTCTTACCTGTGAGATGCAACTATTTTACAGCTTTTGTGGTCTTAAAGAAACAAATGCTCCCCTAAAAACAAGTTAAATGGAAGTTGACTGAAGAAAATCACAAAGAGCAGCCCAATTTTCAGAAGCATCTTCCTATTTCCCCTCTTGCTGACATTTGGTGCATTCGCAGCATTGCTTCCCAAATCTTTCAGCAGCAGCTGAGTGTCATTCATCCAAATAATCCCATTAAGAAAGCAAGACCTACCAACCTAATTTGCATACCTTTTCCTCTGCCCTCAGTTATTGTTTTATATCACAGGATGAGGATGATATGGATTGGGCATGTCCTCAGGACCACGTCATCTAAGCTGTATCACCTACTGGTTGGCACTTGATTGTTTTATTCATTGCTCTGTTGTGCAGTGTGGGAGCTAACTTTGTTGCTGCCTATGGCCACAAGAGT
This sequence comes from Eubucco bourcierii, assembly GCA_013396675.1. NCBI lineage: Eukaryota > Metazoa > Chordata > Aves > Piciformes > Ramphastidae > Eubucco > Eubucco bourcierii. The sequence continues at coordinate 485,320 of VWZE01011735.1, forward strand.
AGGCTGCATGGGTTGTGGAAGCAACATCAACTCACATGTGTCTAGGTGAATCTATAAAGTCATCTGTTCATACTTCCAAAAGTACAAGTACTCCAGCATTATCACTATAATAGATTATCACTAATAAGAGATGTTTTGTAGGCCAGGATTCCTGATTTTACTGCACCTGGTGTTCAGAGCCTAAAATGAACACCATACACCCCGCTTTAAAAGTGACCTTAATATCCAGAATCAAGGCAGGCTAAGTACAGCTCTGCCCAGAGCATCTGCAATGCCACTATGTAGCTTGTCTGGAAGCCCCATCAAAGCAAATTGATTCAAAAGTTCTGCTAGCAGTCTGGCTCTACCAGAAGTGTGTTGATCAGTAAAATTTTGTGACCGTGTTTCTTCTCCACTCCTCCCTTCATGCAGACCCAGCCAGCAGTTTGCCAGCCTGCGTCTTTGAACATAAAATTATGAACTGCTGCTGCTTGCACCACCAGAATGCAACAGGCAACTGCAGGAAAGCCTCCACTGTCTTGTACCAAAGCATCCCACAGGACAGAGACCTTCTGCTGAGCATTACACAGCCTCAGCTGCTGGTGAATACTGCCAAAGTAACTACCAGATGCTATTTGTCAGTGTGGACATTCGTGGCCTAAAGAAGGCATTGCCAGATTATCAGAACCACTAACCGAAGGAAGGAGAAACACAACAATGCAGGCTAGATAGCCTGTGAACATACAGATTCATATCCTCCCCAATCCTTTCCTCTCCTTGAAGGAAGGCAAATGAGTCGTTATTTGAATGGTCATATTTACCTTGTTTCAGGTAATTCATTAGGTTATAATTTGAAAGCACCCCAAAAACTCTAGATAAGAGCACAACACTTAAGTAACCAGAATCTGGATTTCGCTCCAGGTAGCTGTGCAAAGACCTTCTGATGGTTTATTTATTTACATATTTACTCTGGTTAAGTTCTTGGCAAAGCAAGGTCAAAACCTCAGAAGTTGTTGGGGAAGATGCTGCCAGGATTCTGAGGCCCCCCCAGCAGGGAGACACATATGCACAGGTGTCTCACACCATCTTGGCCGGTGGTGGGGGTGCATGGGTGTATCATGCATGCTCAACAGCTTCAAATTTGGCTTTCTTATCTGGGTGACTGAATTCAGAAACCACTACAGGCCCCTCTCAATATCTGTCCTCAACCAAAAGCCTAGTTAAATCTCTTAAGAAAAAACTGAGGTGGTTTTCTGCATTCAGCTGAAACGGATTGTTTAGTGATTACAAAAACATAACCTTTCAAGTGGGCTCGGGGTTCTGCGGGGAGGTGGAAAGGCTGGGAGCAGTCTGCATAAAAGAGAAAAGAGTTTTGTGGGGGGAAAGGCATTCTTCTCACACAACTGCTAGCAAAATAGCAAGAATGGCTTACAAAGAAAACATGCAAATATTAGATTGCTGTGAATTATGCAGATCAGTAAGAGATAAAATAATAATCAGCTCACCATCAAGACCAAATCCCCAAGCTGCTTGTAGGATCATGATCCGAGTGGTGTTGAGTCATCTCTTTTGCATACTTCTGTGGTACACAGCATTCCCAGCATACCAAGAGCTGCAGCCACAAGCAGACTACGAATCCAGCACCTACTACCCTCCAGATCCAGTGGAGTAGGTAAAGGTGTCCTCCACACCAGCCTGCTGCCACTCTGAAGGAACATTTTGTCTGAGCAACAGCTTCTCTCATTCTCATCTCTTCTTCCTTTATCCCATTAGGAGGCACATCCCTTCCTCCCACCCACACCTGCAAAAGGTTGAAGTTTTCAATCAGCCTTGCAGATGTTTACTGGCTAGCTGGGTGTGAAGTTGTTGGTGTAAGGAGGTGTTAGCATTAGTAACCCTCCTAGTCTGAGTGTATTTAAGAAGCTGCAGCAGCAGTTCTAGACTGCCTGATAACCTCATTGTCACCTCCCTGTGTGGCTGTAGTAAAAGTGCTGCAATTTTCTTTAGAAGGGCAGGAACCTGCAACATAATTAAATATGTCAAGTCAGTTCTGATCCAGTGTGTGGAGACCCCAGGGTAATTTACTTCCCTTTATAAACCTGAGCTTGATTTGCTTAATTTCTTTCTAGATGAACCTGAACGCTGGCTTTCAATTCTCCTGGCCTCCTATTTATTATTTTTTAGACAGTTCATCCCTCTAGACACAAATCATAATTACCAGAGACCAGAGAGAAAGGGCCCAAATTTAAATGAATACATATATACATATGTGTCTGTGCACGTGTATATTAAGCTGCTGTCTGTCAAAGGCAGTTTAATGAAGCTGGAGGGAAGCTTTTTTAAATAAAGTCATGGAGAATGTCAAGCAACATGAAGCAACCTAGTTAAACACAGAAAAACCTGTCCTCCCTTTCGTTTGGCTCCTGATTTATGTCAAGCTGAAATAAATCATAATAACACGAGGTTATTAGAGTTCTCTATGATATAAATATGAAGTGTATGGATTTAGAAATCTTAAGACTATAAAACACAGATGGAAGCACACCATCCATAAGTTCCAAACCACCTCATTTAAAACACATGCAAAGCGCATCAAAAAAGGAGAGCATGAGAAATAAAGATTGAAGTCTCAGAATTCTTCCTGAAGCACAAATTTTCTGAGAGTGATATAAGCACAGAATTGTTGGATGGCAGAAACTGGCTAGGATACAAAAATGCCCAAATCATGTTTAATTTTCATCAGACCCGAAGCAAACCTCCCTGCACATATATTAGTTTCACAGTTGCTAGAAGGCATAACAGCAGCAGGGTGTGGAAACAACGCTGTGAAGGAGCATGAACCATCTCAGGAAGCCATTGCCCACCTTACACTGATGGTGGCCTGTGTGGCAGAGGGGAGCTCTGGTGCACCATAATGGCCTTGTGAGGAAGCACCAATGGTGTGACCTTGCTGTGTACATCCTGCATGCGTTTCTTTGCTCACCCACATCCTGTGCACACACACGTGGGCTACTGGGATTGCCCTCTGGGCAGGATGTCTGTGTGCCTGAAGTAGTTTCCTGCCTGATCATTTCCCTCACTTTCTGAAGTAAGAAATCTCTGTAAAAACTCCTCTGAATGTGTGTGCAGAATATAAATTTCCAGGAAAACGGCAATGCTGATAGTAGTTCTGCCTTTCCTCAACCTCTTTTACAGGGAAGCATTCTGAGAGTGAATATATTTGACTATAAATAATAATAAACTTTACAGAAAGGAAATTATTTTTTTTTAATACATCTTGGCTCAACAGACTCCAGCTTAATTCTAAGCCCTTCATTTGAGAAATCAGTTCTGAGGTTGATTATATGTCAAAATATCCAAGCCAATGAAGTTATGTTGATGCTATTTCAAGAACAAGTAGAAAGTGTAATTTAAAGAGATAAGACCAAGGAAGAGCAGAGCATTTGAATATTTTCTTCTACAGGTGACTACAGATCTAATTACTGTTAGTAAAAGCAAACCCTTTGTGTCAGAAAGTGCTTACTTCAGTGGCTGCAGATTAAAACACTCTAGTTAGTACTTTTTATATTCAGGGGAAAAAAATTAGCCCATAAATTCTTTTATACTTTCAGTGAAGATATTCTTGGAATTGCAATAAATTTCTCATTGCATATAATACACTACTGTCTGATTTTTAAATTTTTTTTTTAATTGCCTTAAAATTACGTCTAAATGGGACAGTCCAATTATGTCTGATTTAATGTTATAATGTAATCCTATGTGATTACAAGAAAGGTCTTGGGTTATTTAACAAGTGACATTTTGGATTTATTACAAAAGCCATACTGGAAGTATAGGACCTGTGGGGAGCCAATTAAACTTCCTGGACATCATCTGTGTGGCAGTGTCCTCCTGCCACTAACCTGCCACCTTGCTTGCACACCAACTTTTGTGCAGTAGCTGAGAAAATGGAGTTTAGTTCAGAGCTGTTTCAGGAGAGCAGAACAGGAGCACAAAAGATGATTCCAGTTGTTTCCATTACTGAACTTGTCAAAACTACCACCATGTGGAAAAATCCTGGCCTCCTTGTCTGTGGTATCTCAAAGAATCAATGTCAGAGAGCGGCTGTGCCAAAGTAAATATTCGAGTGAATACATCTTAAAGGCCAGAGAACTCAGCACGTACTCTGTCACCTGAGCCAGGTTCTCTCCCTTTTGTACAAAGCTGATGTGAAAGGTGAAAGTATGCCCCTGACCATTCTCACTGTTTGAGAATCCAGTGTAAGGTAGGGTAGAATTCAGCTTGCAAAGCCATTGTAGCTGCTAAGGATGTGTGAAGAAGGCTGACCCTGAATGGGCTACCAGAGCTCTGGTAGAGACCTACTGGAGACGGCAATTACAAAAGCTAATCTTCAATTGCAAATGAAGCAGATTTGTTCAGTGGTGGACATGGAACCATGTGATGACTGTTACAACATCATTTTCAGGAGCAAAACTTGCACTTGAAAATGGATTTATTGGAATTTTTATAGCTGTACTTCTTGCCATGAGATATTGATTTTACAGCTAGATATAAATGAGTTAAAGGAGGAAAAAAAATCCTGAGCTTTATCTCAGTGACCAAAGCAATGTCTGCTATGGAAGGCTTTTGCTCATTTAGGCATGCTAGTATTGCTCAGTCCTGGCACAGCAGTCTTCATGTAGCCAGGCCGTACAGGGGAAGTTTTGTATCATTCCATTGAAGCCATTTGCAGAAGTAGAATAGACTTCCTAGGAGAAGTGCAATTTTAGCAGAATAATTCTGTTTATATAGCAGTTTTCACCAGTGCAATTATGATGACTAGATATTACACTCCTCTTTCTCTGCACCTGAGAGGATTCATTCCTATGCCAAGAAAACCTACAGACCAGGCCAGCAGCAAAAAGTGAGTTAATTAGAATACAGATAAGCTCTTTATGACTTACCTCTGTTTTGCCACTCTTATTACACAAGCAAAATGAAAGTAATCTCATTATGCTAGAAACTGTACCAGTGCTCAGCTTCCTGCTACTGGTTTCTAGCTGGAAACCAGCTACAGTGATGGATGTAGTGAAGAATAGGCAGGTACAGACAAGGAGAGATCAAGGGAGCAGCCGATCATCACAGGAAATATGATAATCTTTTGATCTCTCGCTGTATCCAAATCATTTAAACATTGCAACTGGCAACAACAGTATCACACGGAAACCCTCCTTCTACCTTAGTATCCATTGCAACCATTTATATATTTCCTTTCAGTCCCCAGAAATCTTATGCTGATGTTATTTCTTTATTGCTTGTTTGCTTTTCTCTCATTCCTTGCAGACTGGCTTTGCTGGTCCCGCTGTCTGGCTGCATTAGCACTCCTCAAGTATAAAGCAGAGCACGCAGTACAGTTTTTCAGGGCATTTGAGCATGAACTATTTTTCACTCTGGATTCCCTCTACCCGGTTTTGCTCTATAACTTTTCCCAGTGCAATGATCAACCTGTCCTGCAATCAGCTTTACAACCTCACCAACAATACTGCTCCATAGATCAGCCCAGGATACTGCAGGATTGTGATGATTTTGTGCCTCCAGCCTGCCACTTCACACTGCCCCTAACTACCCAATGAGTGAAAGTCCCAAGGTTGTTTGTAAACTGGTGTGTCTAGTACAGCCTGCAGGCTGGCCTGGGTTGTAAATTTGATGTATTTCATACTTAAGTAGGAGTGTCAACTGTTAAATCCACTCCTTGCTAAAAATAAAAGCTACATAATAAGCCTGATACTGTAGATCACTTTAAACCAGATACTGTAATCTCCACTTGAGACAGATACATGACCTATTAAATTAAACATAGATTCCCTCAAATTGCATGCAGAATTTCTCTCAGAGCAGACTGACTCCATTAGTTTACTCTGTAAATAGAAATATTGAACTTCTGTATATATTCAGACATGATGTATATAGTCACTTATCAGCTTTTGTATATGCATGCTGTATAACCAGAGGTGTGCCTGCAAGCAAAACCAATGTTGACAACATTCTCAAAACAAAAGAACTGTTTTCCTAAATACTTATTTAATTTTGTTAAATAACAGGTCTTTCCTGAATAGGTGACACTTGTGGTAGGGGAGGAAAAAGAAATTTTCAGCATCTATACTAAGATGCTGAAAAAAAATATTTTGGGAATCCATATTTGAAAATAGATCCTAATGAACAGAGGAAAACCCAAAGCTGAAAACCTTGGGATCACCCTTGCATTTGAATAAATCCACTGAGATCTTCTACTTTTTTTTTTTTTTTTCCCTGGGAAAACACATTTCTGCAGAATTTGCAGCTCAATAAACTCTGTTGTAGTGATTGTATTTTGCAACTTTCTAAATGTTTTCATTCTGGCACTGTAGGGGTAGCTTTGGCAATTTGTGAAAGGGAAATGCTGAGAAGAGCACTAAGATGGCACCAGGAAAGTATATAGTCTTGTGACCTTATCTGGAGAGAGGCTTTGATTGCACCAAGACGTCAGCCTCGTCTTTTCATGGTTCTTGAGATGAACAGTAGAAAAAGTACTGTTTCATGTGGATTACTGCAGAACAGAAGTAACTGGTTATGCATATTTTATGCCTGTGTGGCAACTGTTTATTGTGCTTTACCATTTACTGAGCTTGGGCTGGACACTGCATTATACCAGTAGGTACTGGGTTAAACCAGATTACTGCTGAGTACCCACACCCAGCATTTCACAGCTGCTCTCTTACTTTGGCACACAACCCGGGCTTTCTTCCAACATAGCTCAGCAAAACTGCTACCTCCGTGTCTTGCAGCAACTCTCATTTATTTATTCAGATTTATCACCACACCTATCAAGCTCTTTGCTTTTACATGTGTTTGGGGGTTTTTTTGTTTTGATTTGTTTTGGTTTGTTTTTTTTTCCTTCCCTAACTTCATCACCTCAGCTGTTTTTCTAAGAGCTCACTGCAAAACTGGAGCTTTTTCTACTCTTTCAGAGTGGCAGAGCAACTCTGGTATTCCCACATAAAGCTCCAAATCAGGAATGTCAAATGGCATCAACTGCATCTGAAAAACAACCATCCAGCTGACCAAACAAATGAATAAGCAGAAAATTAAGCAGGTTATGCGAGGCTACCATCCAGGTGGATGCAACAAATAATACTTGCACTTCTAGAACAAGGCTAAATCAAGACGATGCAGTTTGTAGCAATATTAGAGGGGTAGTATTTTCCCACGCACTGAAATGAAGTTTGCTTGAGCAATTCCTGCAGTGGATGAGTCACTGTCTGTCTTGGATGGTTTATTCAGTATTATTTCTCTTCAGCAAGAATGGAGGAGAAATCTTATTCTCCATTGCACATGAGCACTCGTACTTGCCAGTACCACACTGATGAAATATAGCATTTCACTCCACAGTCACACTTAAGTTATAGCAAAGCACCTCTCATAAGTTTGCTGTTTTCCAATTTGCATATCCAATGTTTGGAAACAAGGAAGCTGCATGTAATTTTTTTTTGTTTTGTTTTGTTATTGTTTTAAAGGAAGATCTGTCTCTGAGCTCTGTGTTGCATTCCAGGCACTGAGGCTATAGAGATAGTAGCAATAGGTCTGTGAATGGGGAATTCCAGCTGCTGGCAGAGGGAAATGAGATGCCTTTCTAAGAGGTCACAGTGTTGGAGAGTAGCTGTGATTGTGAAGAGCTGTAGCCATTCTTCTTGAGAAAGTGTGAAGCCAGCCTATATATATTGGTGAATCCACTTCAGGGATATGCTTCAGCAATAAGACATGACAAGCTGTGAATTACAGTGCATTAATTCAAACCTAGCATATTGTCAAGTATGGGGCCAAAGGGCTAAGAGCCATCCATACAACTAGGTGTGAATTAATTCACACTAGTTCACACATTGAAGTGTCTTATTGTGATAATAGATTTAATACTCCCAAAATGTTATTTTAAAATATCTATATATTATTAATTAAGATGTAAGACTTACGCCTCCCGAGCACTGAATCACATCTCAATGAAACCATTGCTCAAAATTCTTATTAACCCAGAAGGTCACTCAATTTCTCCTGCCCATTTTATAATAATAAATAGTATCAACTATTCAGACCATTCCATCTCTTTGTTACAGGGACTCACCATCAAAAGGGAAATCCCTCTTCCAGTATGTAAAATTAATGCTCAAGTGTGTGGTTGGATAAATGTTTCCTGTATGGAGATGTTCAGTCATACGTTTCTGAATTTCTCTTTGGTAAGTCACTGCTGACTACCACTGAGCGATTATGTTCACAAACAGTACCAGGAGGAGAGGTGCCTGAACACAAGCTCTAATCAATGAACTTTGCTACCCATCAATTCATATTTCCAAAGTGCTTGAATAGAAATGAAAGTCATTATGGATGTGCCAATTAGCAAGAAAAATATATCGGGCTTTTGTCTCTTTTGCCAGTGGAGGTCAAGGTACTCTAATTTTAATAGCGTCATCCAAAGAGCTAAGACACAGATTGAGTGGAGCCCAGCCCAGAGGAAACTACTAAAGCTGATGGGAATTGCCCAGAGTGGGTCAAACTCGTTCAGTTCTACTCAGAATGAGTTTGGTCCCCTGGGAATGGTTAAATATTAAATCCATTTCTGGTTTTTGTTCTGTTTTGTTTCGTTTCCTTTTGCTTTTTTAACCCAGTCTTGGGCTTCTGAGCTGTTTATAAGAGAAAATGATATAGTAAATTATGTAAGATAAATGATAGAGTCTGGCAGTGTGAGAAATCTACTATTCGTAACTAATTCTAATTTTTTAAGCTACTGTATGTCAAAGCTAAAGCAGCACATGCTATCACCGAGCTGTCTTTGAGATTTACTACTTGAGTTAGTGTTTCATCTCTGGTTTGTTTAAAATGTTTGGGAGCTCGAGTCTATGGTGCTGTGCTGAGGCTGTGAGCTGCATGTAAAAGGCTGCAAATGGCCTTCTGCAGCTGGACAGATGAGCAGAGAGGTCTACTGTAAAGGCAAAGTGGAGTAAATGACCAACAGTCTTTTAAATGTTCCTGTATCAAATGAAAGCTCTCTCAAAGGGGTGACACTGGGAGGCTGTGGGTGAAGGCAAGCTTTGGCAGACCTGATGGGAGCAGAAGCAGTCAGATCTGAGGCTTAGTACAAAGGCAGCCATGAGAACATGCGCCCTCCACACACTGGCTAGGAAGACCTGTCTCTTGTTAAGACAGAAGGCTTCCAAGGAAAGGTTTTTACATTTTATTGATCTTTGTCTTTTATCTCCCTCTGCAGCAAACCCCTCCAACAGCACAAACAATTATATCACAGTTTCACCACTGTGGTTGCTGTATGTTCCTTACAGAGTACACTTTTCCTATGCTGTGCCATTTTTGCCTTACCAAGCAAGTTAATAAATTACATAGTTATGAGCTTTTATTGCATCACATTCAAACTGCTCTCAGCGAGAGTCTGTGTTACCCAAGGTACCAGCAGAGAGTGCCGCTCTGACCTCATTTACTGGGCAAGCAGGAGCACTGCCGAGCTGCAGACCCTGGAGCATAGTGAAACCATTGTCTCCTTCCAGGACAAGCCACAGAGCCCGAACCACAGGAGCGTAACCTTGGATGTCCGTTAACGTTTCAGGCTGTGTTACATGGGTAAGCAGTGAAAGGAGACAGTATCTAAGCATCTGGGAGAAAAGTGTGTGACAGGTTTATTTGATATTTTTACTGGAGACCATACAATTACTGGAATACCTGGATTTATTTGAATGGAAGTATTATAGAAATATTCTCTCCAGTGGTTTCCTGCATGGAGAGGAAATTTCATTTTGCAGCCAAAATTTTGTCAGAGGGTCACAACCTCTTTCTCAATGCTGAAAAACTGTTGGAATTCACCCTCTAATAAAATTAAAGTTTTCCAAAGAGATTAACTCCCCTTAGCCCACAACAGAAGGGTTTCCACACTGTGTGTTGCCCACAGTCAGGGCATGAGTAGGCCACACCAGCATGCCATGCAGGGTGCTTTCTCATCAAGAACCTGAGAAGAGGGCAGCATCCTCACCAGGACCTGCTCTGAGGCGCAGTGCTTGGCAGGAGAGGCACAAAGTAGAAATATAAGCACTAAATGTATGTTATCCTTATTTCTGAAGGCAGCAAAGTCCTGGTGAAGTCATATCACTCTTAACTCCACCTCTGGTAGGAAGCTGGGGTGTTCAGAGAAAGAGTATCACAAGTGCAGCTGGGGAAGAGTGGTGCAGGATCCTGACTTGTGCTAATTCAGAGTTTGTTTTCTCATGGAATTACTTTTGGTTGCTGTCTTCTGAGCGAAACCTTTCAAACATGCAAAACAAGTGGCTAAGCCAGGAAGTCAGAAGTACTGGTGCTCACACTTTTGAAGCGAAACTGAAAGTTTTCAATTTTGGAGATCTTAATGGCCTGATAGAGCCTTGCTGTGCCCTGTTTACCTTCCATGGCAGCAGCTGTTGTGACCATCACTTTGTTAGTGTGCACAAACCCACACAAACTAAGGAGAGAACAAGCCTGATCTATTTTTTTCTCTTGCATCTGAACTGCCAGATGAGAGCTAGAGTCCCACTTTGTCCACATTTCTGTCTCTGAAATCAGCCAGAACCATATGCCTTGGACAAAGGCATAAAAAGTATCAGTTTTGGCAAACAGGGACTAATCAAGCATTCCCTCTAAATGGGTTCATCTTAATGTCTCAGAGTGGAAAAGTGTTTGAAACTGTGAGGTATGAGCTTTTACATCCTTTCTACAGCTCTACTAGCGTTAATTATGGTAACTCCAGCACCTCTGAAAACTTGTTGTAACATTTGGCACTGTGTCGAGAGCAAAGCGTGTTGAAAGAAGAGAACAGGACTTCTAAAAAACTGAGGCACTGCTGGGATTATTGACTCAAGGACCTCAGTGAGGGAGCATAACACAGGGTCATGTTTCCCAGTAATAACATGGGTGGTTGACTTCCCAGCATAAGGAAAAACTGGAAAAATTGGAACTCATGTTGTTTTGGACAGAGCCCAAGAAGTTACTGGAGATTTACAATTAGGTCATGCAGAAACCGTGGGCTGATTTGGTTTCATTTTTTCTAACAGATGTTGAAGAGGTCCCACAAGAGGTGGTGTGGAGGGTGGCTATATTAGTAACTGAAAAGTGTAGCTAATTTCGATTTAATACTGTATTTTATGCGTTACAATCACTTTCCTAAGTGTAAATACCAAGCATATTAATTATCCCATGGTTATTTTCTAGCCTTACAATTAAGTTGTTTTCCTTCAAAAGAACCTATAGAGTCATGGCTCCGATTTTCAGCAAGCATTTCTCCTATTGGCAGCAACATTATCTATTCCATTGTCACTGATGAGCTTTTCTGCCTAAGAGGGGAAAGTGACAGTAACATCTATATCAGATCATCTGCAATGGGCCAACTGCACATTGCATTGAAATATGAAGTGGAGAGCAGTCCCGTGAGGCCAAGGTTAACAGTTCCTTTCCATCTGTAATTCTTGTCATTCCTGGGTACAGCCTGTAAGCTGTCACACATCACAAGCATTTACAGAAGATATGTGAATTACCAAAAGCTGACCACAGCAAGACAAATACAAGATGTTCTGGGACTATTGGTCAGTGTGGGTTTGTACAATAGAATTGAATATTCTTCTGGGACACTGGAGGTTGTCCAGGGGGGGTGGCATGTGGAATAATATCTGATAGACTATATCAGATTGTCCATCTTATTTGCTATCTCCTGTGGTCATTTCTGCATTCCCGTGCTTGGAAACTGATGCTTCCAGTCTGGCTTTACCCAGTTGTCCTCAATGACAATTATTTTCTGTGGCTATTTCATACAGTGCCCAGGAGGCAAGCAGGCTATTTTCCCTGCTGTCCACTATTAACAATACCCCAGTATCACTACCAGCACTAAACAGTCAGAAATCATATTGCTTAGAAAACAATCGTGTTTTCTTTTTCCTAAAAATCCAAACAGAACAAAACCAAAGCATGGGCTTGATGTTCTTTGGTGTTTATTCTGGAAATACTGAAGGACACAGAGAGCCCTAACAGGGAAAAAGCTCAGCCCCTTACAGAGAACCCTCTGGATTCCCTGAAAATCCTGCATGCAGAGCACAGACCAAGAAAATCCCACTGTGGCTGACCCTCTCTTCTCGTACAGGCACCTAGCACAATAAATTCTCTGTATCCTTTTGACAAAGCACAAATAAGCTTCTAGAAGTTTTGCAGTGATATCAATGTCCTCTCTAAAAATAGAGCTTCAGCTCTTACTGAGCATAACATCAGGAAAACATCATCACATAATAGTTGTTGAACCTGCTGACATGGTGCTTTTCCCATACTCTCACACTGAAGATTAGCCAACCCTTTCATTCCTCCATTAGTCACCTGCCATATTTAGAAGACAGGAACCACAAAATAAGCAACCCGGTGACTCTTACAGCTCTTTGGCATATTTGTACTTCATAGCATGGCTGTAAACTGTTAATGTTTTTGTTTCTAAAGCAAAAGACTTAGATGATCCTGACACACTCTTCCTGTCCCACCTCAGCATAGCCAGCTGTGCTACCTGGCACCTACGTGATCAAGGGTTGATGCTTCACAGTATCAAAGTATCACCAAGGTTGGAAGAGACCTCAAAGATTATCAAGTCCAACCCG
>VWZE01011735.1:508562-527701 GCA_013396675.1 Eubucco bourcierii
TGGAACCAGACAGCTGGAAGTTAAGGACTGAAGCTCTATTTACAGCTCAGCACAATGTGCAAGCAGAGATATACACAATAGATAGAAATAGTTACAGAAATAGACAAGTTAAAGGTAACACAAAACCACCACTCCCCTCCCAGAAATCAGAGACCCCAGGAGGGGCTCCCAACCACCCTTCCACCTTCTCCCCACCCCTCTACCTTACCCCAAGGTTTACCTTACACACAAGGTGAGTTTGGAGGATGGGCCAGGGGGGTTAGAAGAAAAGTGGTTTGTGAGATTATCGGTAGATAGAAGCCAGAAGCTGCTAGACCGCCCGAGATGCTGTGCCCCTACAGACAGACTGACTTATCTATGTTTCGAGCTCTTTTAAACATCTCAGCAAGCCTATGAGTGAAGTAGACATCACCATTGTTTTCCTTTCAAAGCCTATAGTGTAATTTCCCCTATTAAAATATTCCAATTAGCCTCAAACCAGCACAGACAATAGCAGAGGTTTTAGGGTAAGAGGGAGATAAACAGCATGCTCAACTAAATAAAAATTTTGCCCACGTCTTGCTTTTTTTTTTTTGGTGATACATTGGATCATCCTATCCTCTGAAGGTTGCCTTCACAGGTCTAAGGTAATTTCTAATGAACATCTGTCACCCAGCACAACCATCAAGCCAAATGCAGTGCTGCTGTATCTGCTGATCTGTTTGCACAGCACTTGTGCACAAAGGCCCCTGTGTCCTGCCGGTCTTTTGTCAACCCGCAGCCACGTGCCACATTTCTCAGCTGAATTCTTCTTACCCACAGCTTCAAAAAACCCATAAAAGAAGACATCTGCAATGGTTTATCCTCCCTGGCATGACACAATCAGTAATGGCCACTGGCTCCTAACTCGTCAGAGTGCACTCCATTTCCATGTAATTGAGAAGCAGACTAAGTTTGCACAGATTATATGGCTGGTTTAATGAAGTTTAGTAAAATGAGCTCATTAATGCAGCTTTCAAAGGAACTCCCATTTTCTACATCGCAAGGCATGATTTTACAATCCTTCTGCAGTAACATTAAAATCTCTCCAATTCTGCCATGCTGCCAAATCACAGAGTGCATGTGGAAACTCCAGAAGTTCCTCTAATTGCTTGTAAAATGCAATTGCCATCCTCTGCTTATGTGAGATGAGGCTGTGACTGGCATTTCCCTAGCTGTGGATGGGATCTGCTGTTCTTGCCCCCATTTGTTTCTTTCAGGAATACAATGAGGAATGCAAAGCTTCCAAAAAAAAAATAAATTAGGAAAATCAGAAAGGGACTTGGATAGCTTGTAATGATACCATACACACACACACACACACACACACACACACACACATGAACATTTTCATGAGATTTAAACACCCCCAGTAGAGTAGTTACTGCATGATTTCTAATTTCTATCACACAGTTGTTTTATCACACCATTTGAAATCTCCCAAGGTGATTTTGAAAAGAGGTGTTTCTTTAGACTGTCAGTGCAGCACTTAGGAAAGGCAAGCAGGTGCTGCTGTGAAGAGGAGCATGCAAACCACACAGTGGAGTAAAATATCCAACACAAAGATTTCTCATGTCTCTGTAAGATACCCAGAAGTCAATTAACTTGCTTATAGCTTGTTGTACAAAAACCAAACAAACAAACCCTGATACATTGTCTTGGACAGAATGGAAATGTATTTTTTCTTCACTCTCAGTAGCGTGATGGTGCTTCAGCATGGGAAATGCCCATTGGAATGATAAAATGTGTCATCAGCTCATTGGCCCAGGTATCTGCCATATTTTATTTGAAGCATGATGCTTCCTGGAGGTGGTTAAATGTCTCCAGATGCCTGCATTAAAATAAAGCCTGCCAAGCTGCATGCAATGTAAGACAAGATAAGGAAGGGAGCTCAGTAGTTTTGGAGATCACCATTGTAGGGCCTCACATCATGACAATATGGAAAACAACAAAGGAAAAGAATGAGGGAAAAAGAAGATCTCGTATTTGAGAGGAGTTTATTTCTTGTATTTGAGAGGAGTTTATTTTCTTGCTGACAGCAAGCAAACAGACGGACAGAGATGGATGGCAGAAGGAATGTTCCTAATCTTTTTCTCATTCCTCTTTGTCATAAAATTGGGACATTAGCACTCTTGTGTAGTAATGAAAAAAAAAAAAGCAAAACAAAACCCAAACCCAAATCCAAAAAACAGTAAAGAGGTTTCACAAGGTTCCTTTGTAGAAAATAGTAATCATGTCATAGCTTTTAAAAGATTTGTTGTGTCCAGTCTCTGCCTGCCCTTCTTGCCATCCAAACACAAGGCAGAAGCAACAGGCAGCAATTGGGATGTTCTTTCTCTCCCCTCTTGAAAAGGGAATAGGTTATAGGCAGATAGTTCTTCATCTTAAGAAGGTATCATCCTGAAGCAGTTTTTTCCCTGTTGTGTCCCCCAGGAGCCAGGAAACACACCTGGCAAGAAAATGGAGCCTTGTTCTGAAGAGCAAAACTTACCAAAGATAAGAACAGAAAAAAATCCCACTTTTTCTTCTGCATTAAAAAGGAACTGTACTCCCCACAATGTTCTTTGGCTAAAACAGGGAGGTCAAATGAATAGCCTGTTCATGTCAGTAAAGGTAGTAATTATCTTTAGCTCTCCAAATAAGCATCAATCACTGCTTAATTAAGGCCACAATGAAAATGAGCAGCACTGACTTCTCTAGAGAGGAAAAGATCATGTTGTGTATAGTTATTTCCTTTTCCTAACATGTGCTTGGGTTTACATCCACATACAGGGGCTTGGGGTGACAAATAACATCATTACTGGAAAAGAGTAAACAGCTCACAGAGAATCATTTGCATGATTTAATATAGCTTCACTTTCTGTTCATGGAGTATTTGTAAACAGTTTGTGATTTTCTCCAATTATTCAACAGAATTAACTTGACAATATGTATATATATTGACTTGTTTACATCCTTTCATTGTGAGGATCAGTTGCAAAACACACTATCTGAGATTTAAACTCTGTTGGTCCACTGGTCATTTTAATCATAGGGAAGTATTTCTCTCCCCTCTTTAGACAGGCTCATACTGAGGATGAGGAATCACTTTTCCCATGTTTGTTCAGCAGCCAGAGCAATTTAGTTCCAATCCTCTCTAGAACATGTGCATGCTGCCATAACTCGAATTTATGAGGACAACTATGAAACTTCTATGAATTTGAATTTCACAGTATCCTGGTATTATAGCATGGATCTATGATCATAACAGAAGAGTTACGGAGCAAAGTGAGTAAAAGTAGAAGTACTGCAAACATTGAAAGGAGACAATACCTCCAATATCCTTATTCCTCTTCACTGTTTAAATGGAATAAAACATGGCATCGTTGTTGGGAAAAAGAAAACCACAGCTTTTTCCATTAAGAGTCATTCTAT
Source organism: Eubucco bourcierii (assembly GCA_013396675.1). Taxonomy (NCBI): domain Eukaryota; kingdom Metazoa; phylum Chordata; class Aves; order Piciformes; family Ramphastidae; genus Eubucco; species Eubucco bourcierii. The sequence continues at coordinate 511,995 of VWZE01011735.1, forward strand.
CAGTCACTGAAAAGCACATGACAATCTGCCATCATAAAACAAAACAGGTTTTAAATTATTCTCCAGTGACTAAGACAACTAGCATTTTATTTCCTGAAATATCTTTGACATTTCTGCTTGGGTTTTTTTTTTTTTTTTTTTTTTTTTTGTTTTTTTGTTTTTTTTTTTAATTTAGCCATGAAATTATTTCTCTAATTTTATTTTTTTTTCTTGATCTCTTAAACTTCAGAGCCATAGAGGGAAAGGATTGTCTAGCTGTACTGGGTTCTCTTGGGCTTCTGCCAGTGGCAGAAAAATTGATGAAGGTGGAAAGGAAGGTGCTAAAGATGATTCTCTCTTTGTGTCAAACATCCAAAAAACATAAATGGTTCTGCATAACCTTATATGCTTGTTGCTCTTGCTGCTTCTGCTTAAGATCTTCAAATAAAATGGTGGAGGAGAAATCAAGAGAGAAAACAGGCTCTGTAGTGCTGATGGCATTAAGCCTCGGAGATTAGTTAGAGTTTATCTCAGCACAGATGGTGATCCCCCAGAGGAGACTTGGACCTTGGTGCATCTAAGTGCTGTGCAAACACAGAGCAGAGATGGTGGCTGTCCCACAGGATTTACAGTCTGAGTAATCGCTTTCTGTACAATTACCCTCATCCAAGTTCATTCGTAGCTTAAAGCGTTGTTCAGTGTAAACTAGAACATCACACTCAACTTCCATGTAGTGATGAGCAGAGTTTCCATTATTACTGATACTGTTACAATCATTATTATTAGCATATCACTAGACAAAAAAACCTAAGGGGGATGATGGTGGGAAAGTCACTCTTGATCTAGGTGCTCCCAGCTCCAATTCAGCATGAGCAGGTTACTGCTGTAATTGCAGGCAGTGTAGTCAGTGTAGAGTGGGTAGAGGCACACAGAAGACAAGAAGTTCCTGCTGGGAAACTTCAGCAATCGTGGTTGGACAATATCTGCCCCATACTGAACAGTGGGTGAACACTGCCCGTGACCTTGCTGTGACCGTGGTCCATTCTTTCCAGTGAAATGGTAACCTCCCTTCCTTGCACAATATAAAACTAACCTGAGAGAAGGTTCCAAGTTTTCACCTCATTAGCTATTTTGGTGGAAAGCAGCTGTATAAAGAAATATATATGAAATCCAGGTGTGTTTATATGGCAGTTTCTGACTAATCATTCATCATCCATAAAAATTGCAATTTCAAGATTGCTACCAAACCAAACAAATTGGAACATCTTTGTGTGTGTATTTTAATAGCCTTTATTGGTAGAAAATATTGGCAATGTTTTTGAGAGAATGGACCATTTTCTTTAAGTCCCAGTTTTCTCTTTCAGATACTGCTTTTGTTGCTCTCTTTCTATTCAGCACCAATTTACTGGTTCTGTATCCCCAAAGACACGTGTTTTCTCTTCTTATTTGACTCCAGTTTTGGCTGGACCTCAAATCAAAGCCTATGTGTTCTCTGTTCAGAGATTTGTTATTAAGTACAGTCTAGTGGTTCTTGCATTCTGCCTTTTATTTCCCCAGACCTAAATCCGTAGAGGGACTAATAAGCCTGAAGTGGTATATGGCTGGAATTTAGGCACTTATGTAGAAGAGCATAATTCCTAAAATATCTTATATAAAACCTGTCTGGAGTCTCCAGATATCTAAATTTACATTTCTAAAGTCTCTAGGTATTTAACTTGCCTGTCAAGAAGTGTTACCCTCCCAGAACAGCACAGTAAGTGCCTCACCTGTGTTCAGGAGCTCTCCAATTAGTCAAACCACAGTCCAAATCACTGCAAGAACCAATGCCAGACACCCAAACCAATCTTAGCACACACAGATGACAGTGAGTTACACACAAAAGAATAGCATTGCCGGCAGCTTAAACTCAGCTGGGTGGTGTCCATCTTGTCCATACCAGTTCTGCTTAGTGTTTACACAATGTTTAGGCCATCTGGGCTAAATGGTCTTTCGGGGAAGGGATTTTAAAACCTTCTCTCCTATCTTGTAAGAGTATCAGTGGCTTTTCTGGGCTCTGAGATTTGTAATTCTTAAAAATGAATGTGCAGCTGTGTGCAGGAAAAGATTTCAGGTTCCCTATGCTAGCAGAAGAAACCTACAGCTTGCATGACCCAGCCTGAACAGGGACATGACTATTAGTCTGGACTCCCAAGATTTTTCAGACATTTTACATTAGGTTATTTTTTCAGAGTAAGGGATAAAAAATATAGGACTTGCTGGAAGCACAGAGTGCTTCCCATTGCCTTGGAGAGCTAAGATGCACTCTGTAGTCTTGGTTGAGGTTTGGTATCAGAAGCTCTTGCTCAGTGAATATCCTTCTGAGGTACCCATCTTTGCCCATTCAAAGCAGTTTAAAGCCTTTAATTCAGATTCACAGCTTCCACTGATTTTCAGGCACTTAAAAGCTAGGTGCAGTGATGACAAACATCAATTTATGGGACTAAGCTTCAGCACAGTTTCTTCCTGCAGGTAAGTAAGGACTCAACAGAAACTCCAAAATGTTTTGAGCAGCTACCTGCCTGATCTCTATGTCTGGTGACTGGGAAACTGAAATATGCTGCATCCATCCCAGGAGACAAGGTCATATACAGCCAGGATATTCAGTAATGCTTTCCTCGAGGATATGAGATAAAATGGGAAATAAGTAAATTGCCTGCTGACATAGTATTAAGTCTTAAGTGTTCAATCCACACATTTTAGGAGCTTGTTGACAAGCTGGAAGTGATACAGAAACCCTTTTGCAAAGATTTCAAGACCACAGAACCCATCCTGCAGTTGGAGATGCCAGAAACTCCAGCTGTTTAGGTTATGCCAAAGAGGGTGGACGAGCAATTCACACATAGAATCATAGAATGGTAAGGTTGGAAGGGACCTCAAGGATCATCTACTTCCAACCCCCTGCCATAGGCAGGGACACCTCCCACTAGTGCAGGTTACTCAAGGCCTCCTCCAACCTGGCCTTGAACACCTCCAGGGAGGAAGCAGCCACAATCTCCCTGGGCAACTTGTTCCAGTGCCTCACCACCCTCACTGTAAGTAAGGAAGAATAATCTTGACTAGAAAAGAGGCATTAATGAAGACACAGAAATTAGTATTTCATGTAGAGAGAAAAGAAACTTTTATATTTTTGGTAACAAACAGTGACATTAATGGGGTGATACAACTAGATGTCCACAGTTCAAATGAACTCCTCAGCACTTGATTCTGTAAACATAAATTGTCTGCTCTCTGGGATGTGCTCTCAGATAACATGAGAGCAAAGACTGGACAGAAAAATGCATGGGTGCAAATCTAATGCTCTGTGGTGCCAGTAATCTTAAGGTCATTGGAATGGTTCAACCTATTTTTAGGAACCTATGCATCTTTTAGGAGAAATCCTCAATTATTTGCACTGTTATGAGGTATTTTTTTCTGTCACTCTTTGAATCTTTCAAGGAAACATATGTTTTTCCATCTCATTCTCCAAGACTGTCTTTTTTGGCAGGGCTTGTTGCTGTTTTCTGTCCTCTAAGGATGTCAGAAGGTTCTGTATTTTGTCAAACTTTGTAGTAAATAACTCAGACATTCACTTTCCTATTTCTCTGGCTGCTTCACAGATAGAGTGCAGGACCTTTTCTTCAAGTCACTATATCATGTCCTGTGTCTGTGAGGTGGTACTAGGAAGAATGTGAATGGTTCCTACAGCACTGAACAAGACAATTTCAATGAGTGAAACCGGTAAAGTCATTAGTGGTTGCACATAGGCAGTGTGGGGTCAAGCAGTTGTTCTGTGCTCAGGACTTCTATTCCACTGCCCATCTCTGTTGCAGACTGTATGTCACATCTCTCTACTCTGCTTGGACAGCAATCACCTCTGGCTACTTGTATCACCTGTCTGGGAGTGGGATACCTGCCACTTCTGTTACGCTAGTTACACAAATGTGGTTCAGCTGTGTGGTACATGTCATATAGAGAAACAAACAGACAAAATACAGCTGTAGCAACTGAGGGGAACACCAGGAGTAACCTAAATGATTTCTGGTTTGGAGCCACAATTGCAGGTACCAATGGGTCGCTTCCTGAGCAAGCAGCACTGCACTTTCAAATGACTCTGCAAAGCAGCAGTGAGGAGAAAATTTGATTTATTTCAATTAAGGAGGTTTACGAATTATTATTTACAAGGTTTGCTAGCAACCATAAGAAGGATTGCCACTATGTGTTGGGGTTTTTTTTTTAACTCCAGTTGAGCCACAGAAGCAGAGGGTTATGAAAAACTACCTGATTGATGTTTTGAGCTCCTGGATTTCTACCATGCTAGGACTGAATGATCTTACAGCTTAGTAATGACAGGAATGATTACCCCTCAGGATGGATGTAATGCTACATTTCAGGGCTTAGGTGCATAACTGCTTTCCTCTTATTATATCTCCCTTTTGTACTCGAGGTATTCTAGTCAATGGCACTGCAATTTCCCAAGCAACTTCTGCTTTCATAAGGAGCCCTCCTAATGACTCTGCCTTGCCTCATTTTCTCCTCAACAAAATGAATAGCTCCCCTGCCCTAAGCAAAGCCTGTTTTTATATTCTCTCTTTTATTTTTGTGCTTGCTGTGATGGACCTTAAAGATATGGCCATTTTCAAAAGTTAATTAATTCAGCACTGAGGAAAAGCTCCACAACAATACCACAGCTATCCATGGGACCCTGGTACTAGGCTACAGGTTATACTGCCCACACCTTATTGCCCCAGCAGTAACTGGGTGTTACTAGGAAGAATCAGGCAGCAAGAGGGTCCCTAATTTCTGCCCCTTTTGCCAAGCTGCAGCATATTGTGGAAAGTTTAAGCAAAGCATCAGACATGCAGACTCCAGGGCAAGAAAGGGATGTATTTGCAGACCCCTGTTCAACTTAAGCAGGTAAGCTACAGAGGTGCAGTCATCAGCTCAAATTTAAAGACAAAGTCGATGTAAAAGCTGCAATCATTTCATATTTGGATCAGTCACTTGGCATGAAGCACTCTCTACATCAGCCATATTCCAGTGTCAGAAATTTCAAGTACACTGATACTGCCTCCTCAATTCTTTTGCTGTTCATTACTTCAAATGTTGTCTGGGAGACTTCAGAAAGCAATTCCCATGCTGATTCTCCACAGATATTTATAAGATACAAAATGCATTATCAGATCTACAAGCACTGACAGCTCCTTCTGTACCAAGCTGGTTTGCCCTTGCTTGGTAAGCTATGCAAGATTTATTCCTTCAGCCACTTGTTACACAAGACAGGTATCAAAAGGCAGTCAGCATTCCTGGATGTGTTCATGATGACGAGGGAAATCCTCCATGTCAGAGGATCAGTGGAAATCAGTGGAAATCAGGCACTTTGATCACCATTGCATCTTCAAAATCTCATCTCCTGTATTTTACATCACTTTTTTGTTTTCTCTTTCTCTACTGTGTAAATCCATAGAATGTGATAGCTGCTATTTTCTTACCCTGTTCTTTTTCCACTAATCATTATTTCCTCCCAGTAAGTAAAGTTTTCAAAATGCTATTACCTGTTTTGCATTTGCTGGGTTTTTCTTCCTTTAACATATGTCCAAATAAAGAAGCTGACAGTATAAATGACACTTGTAACCTCATTTTTGCATTCACTTCATGCAGAATATATTCATACTCACGGCACACTTACTAAAGCACAATATCCCTTTAAATCACTCTGAACATAATTTCTTTAAAGCACTGATTAAGTAGTTGCCCCTATCAATGTAACTACTGCCTGCTAAGTGTGCTGTTAAATCAGCAGCTCATCAAATGGTCTGATGCTAGGATGTAACAAGTTTCTGATGGAGTTGTGCTCCTTCAAAGAATAAGTATTTTTTTCATCACCCTCTTAGTCACCTAATTTGACTGAGATCTAAGATCCTAATGCATCAATCTTGTTAATTCTCTTGCCAGTACATAAGAAATTGAAGCAGTAAACCACAACCTGTTTGTAGTGGTGTTAACATTATTATGTAGTACACCAGCTGACAGGAGCACAGCTTTTCCATTAAGCTTCAGCCAATACAACAGGCTTGTAGCTCTTGGGAGTGCCTATCTTGTCATGTCTTTTTTTTTCTTTTCTTCTTTCTAAACCACTGATAAACACAAAGTTCTGACCCTACAATCACTCCACTCAGTGCTCCATGAAACACTGACACTGTCTCTCATTTCTCCTTGAGTGTTGCTATTATCTGAGCATCACTAATATTAAGACTACAAATCGAAACCAGCAGGTGCTAACCATTCCAGGACAACTGTCAAAAACATTTCTAATGGGGTTATTTTTTCCCCCTCTGCTCTGACTCCTCTGAATGGTTTAACCTTTTTTTGTTTAAACATGAAAAAGAAGTAATCACTCAGGCAAATAGCATCTGTTTCAAAATGTCAGCCACAAAGCTGAAGTTTGGCAAAATTGTACATACAACTATAAATATAACACAGCATATGATAGCATGCAGTGTTGGGGAACTGCAAGCATCACTGACAAGAGCACACCCTTAAAAAACTAGCTTTCTTATAGAATCACAGAATGGTAAGGTTGGAAGGGACCTCGAGGATCATCTAGTTCCAACCCCCTGCCATAGGCAGGGACACCTCCCACTAGTACAGGTCACTCAAGGCCTCCTCCAACCTGGCCTTGAACACCTCCAGGGAGGGAGCATCCACAACCTCCCTGGGCAACCTGTGCCAGTGCCTCACCACCCTCACTGCAAAGAACTTCCTCCTAACATCCAGTCTAAATCTCCCCTCTGCCAGATTAAACCCATTGCCCCTAGTCCTGTCATTGCAAGACCTTGTCAATAGTCCCTCCCCAGCCTTCCTGTAGGCCCCCTTCAGATACTGGAAGGCTACTGTAAGGTCTTCTTGTTGAGAAAGAAGTACAATCTCAAAACTGGACACAAAAGCTAATGCAAGCAAAGTGCTTGTAAAAGCCTCAATGAAAAATATACAGAATGAAAACCATAAGACAGCATTTTAATGGCAGCTTCATGTGAATACAGGCTACAGCATTCCAGCCCTTGGGAGTCACAGTGATACTGACTCAAGGAAAAAGGGAGACGAGGAGTTCTTCCGAGGACTTTTTTTTTTTTTTCACCTCTTATATTTGGGGCAAATATTGAGTTGTTTCTTGCCTTCTGCAACCTGGTTTTCCCATCGTTAACTATAGTGCATTGTTCCCTCCCAGAAAAACAGCACAGCTTTCTCCATTTGCCAGAACACACGGCTTCCCTGTTGGTGGTTGTTAGAGATACCCTACTAGTCTATAACTTTCCATGTGAAGGCTGCCATGGTAACACAATTTACTGTATACCAGGGTTAATATGTGCATAGACACAGAATAATGTGCAGACACACAAATTACTGCTTCCCTATGGACTGCTTCTTCTGGCACTGATTTTGTTGCTGTTGTTGGACACATGCTTTATACATTAAAGACAGAAAAACCCTCTTTGCATTTGATCTTGTGAGCTGACTGCTAGGATATATAACGGAAATGTGTTCTTTACACTTGGTGGGGAAGAGGCTACAAAAATCACAAATGCTTGCGAGTGAAGTAAATTCTGAATTGATCTCCAGGCATTTTTACATATGGCAAGCAAACAGGCAAGTGTTTGTTAAAGGTCCAGTCCACTTGCAATGGAAAAAAAAAAAAGTCCTTTATTCTAAATAAGGAATGTATCATTTTGAAAAATAAATGAATGAGGAAAAATAAAAGCTTTGCAAAATAGCAATGGGATTTCCTACTCTGCAGCTGTGTGCTATTACCAGCTACAGTATATCACTCAAATGCTGCTTTTAAAGGGGTAACTGTCAGCCTACAGGGATTAAGATTGAGAATTTGCAATTCATCATCTGTGTTTGGAAGTCTGGTAGCTTGCCTGCCCAAATTAAACACTTTCTCTATCACAAGTATACTTTTCAATTAGTTAGAAACATGGACTGCATTCGATTTCAATAAATAAACAAATTATGAACTCTTGAATCTTTATTAATTTAAATCAACAGTTTAAAATTCAGTCTTGCAGAGTACATGACACTCTGAGATATCTTAATATAATTATGCCAACCTACTTTTTCGATTATCAGAGTCTCAAATATTAACTCAATTGCTTCAAATACAGAGCACATCATGCAGGCTGTCGGTATCAAGCTCCTTTAGGATTTTGCCACAAAAAACTTTGAAAAGGGTTGCCCTGAAGGCAAAATTAGGCCCACACGTTTCCAAGCTCTTTCTTTTTTGTCTTCTGAGCGTAGATTTGCAATTAGAAACAACATTTTCTTTTTCCTTCTGTTTAAACTATTCCTGGTAATTTGCAGAAGTGGATTTGCAACCAGAGGAAACTGGAACTCGCAGTGTTGTTTTCAGCACTCTTTATAGCATTTAAGCAAGAGGAGGTAGGCGGTGTGCAGCAACTGTATGAATTAAGAAACTACCACTTCTATCATATGGTAGCTGATCTATGCATAGGTAGAGAAACAAATACGTAGTGGAGATGAAAGAATGAAGCCTGTTGCTTAGATTACAGCCATTGATGCAATTGCTGAAACTCTGGCTCAGCTGTCTGCACCACCAGACCAGCTGACGCATTTAACATATGTTCAGCTCACTTTTATATGTGCATGTAGGTGCACACATATGGACTCATTTACATAGATGTGGAGGTTTGTGTACGCATCCATATAAATTTGCAGGTCCTGAACTCCACAGATTAGGATCGGTTGCAATAGGCAGTTGATAGGCACCCTGAAAGCAGTTGCCTACTGATAGCAGTAGGCACCCTGAAAAGACTTGAGAAGGTAGAGAACAGCAGTGTCCTTGTTTTGATTCAGCACCATGTTTCTAGGATGGTTGTTGGCATCAGAGTTGTGTGGTTAGTAACAAAAGCACTGTAAATCTTTTCTCATCTGACTGCATGTGTTCTGGAAAATAAGCTGCAGGCTTTGGTAGACCTAGGAAGCTTTGGAAATTTTGGGTTGTAATGTTTCCACAAACTTTACAAGAGAGTCTAAGACTGTAAGATTCCCAAGGGTGCAAGACATCATTATGATCTCTTTCAGACAAGCCACTCATGGGGATGCTTAGAAGCTGTATAGCTGTGGGTGTTCAGTGTCAGCCCCAGGCACACTGATTCAGGTTCAGTGCCATGCTGGCAACAGCTACATGGTTTTTATGGCAGATAGTCTTTGCACTGAGTAGGGTTTAGTATTTCTGGAAACATCACCTCTAATTTCTACTTCATGGTGACATGGAGCTGCTTTCAACCCTGTGGCCAGAAAACAGCTCCTACAAATTCCTGCATGAAGTTCTTCCCTGTATCTGAATTCTCCCAGACTCAGACTTTCAAGGATATCATAACCCTTCTTCTTTTCACTACTGGATTCTCCATTAAAGACAGGATCAGTAATGGCTTGAACCCCAGTTAATGAAACATAACCACACAACTGGAGGTACTCAGCTATCTGCACAAATGGGAGAAGACTTAAATCCAGATGAAATGAGTAAGTGCTGTATTGCAGCAGTGAAATGACTAAACCAGCAAGGACTAATTGCACATCAGACTGTTCTTCCTTTAGTGAAAGGAAGTGTGCTGAGAGGAAATCTCCTTTGGTATCCATAAACACAGAGTAAAAGCATGCACAGGACATCATATATTTGCCATCTATAATTGTTTCCTTTTGTCAAAAGTGGACAAACAGGCACAAGTCATTAATCTGACTTCTCCCTGAGTTTTACTAAGGAGACAGAAACTTAAGGTCAGAAGTCAAGCATGAAGTGCTCCAACCTACCCAAGGCTAAAGGTAAAATGAAAGCTAGATTCAGAGGATGGAGGGTGTCCCAGCCTGGCATTCATCCAGGGCATTCATCCTTGCAGGACAGCCACTGCCCAGGGGTGCCAGTGAACCTGCTGCACCAGCAGCACACAGTGTTCTGCAAAGTACACCCCCAGGTGACGCTGTCTTTCAGTGGCTGACCATTGGGGTCAGCCCCTCTGTGCAGCCCCAATGCCCAGGCAAGTATTTCCATAGGTTCACAGGTTTAAGCTGGTTTTACCACACTGCCATGCAGAGCTTTGGGAATGCTCTTAACTGCATGCAAACAGGTTAGTCCTTCGTAGGTCTCTAAGTGTTGGGTAAAATTTATCCTTAATGAAAAAACATCACTTAATTAGCCATGCTTTGAAACTTACACATGATATGGTTACGCTTGTCCCTGATCTGGCCCTAACCCCCAAAACCAAACCAGAACCCAAACCAACAATGTGACACATCAGTCCAAACTAAGTCATATTTTTGTGCAACAATTGGTTGCTAATCATCCATCTACTTGTAATTTCATAAAAATCCCAGGGAGAGTAAATCACTCTTATTTTTTAGTGCTACAGAAAAATAATGCAGTGGCTTAATTGTATTAATTAGAAACAAAAGTAAGTCATTGAAAAGTCCATGCTTTCTGCATTTTATTACAGAGGACAAATAAATGTATCAAAAGACCCCTATATATGATGAATAATTCTGGAATGCAGCTCACTGTTGGCATGATCTGACATTCACAAGGCACTTCAAGAGAAATTTCCCACTGGTCTTACTTGGCAGTGGCTGAGGTCATGTGCTGTCCAAATTGTGCCAAGTTTCTCCCCAGGTGTCCCTGAGGAACGGCAGTGGCTGTGCTGGGGGTTCTGGTGCTGATCCTTCTAATGGACACATTTGAAGCTCACAGAAATTGACCAATCTGTATTTTTAACTTCATCCATAGTTTGGGGTTTTGGTTTTTGTTTGTTTGGTTTTTTTTTGTTGTTAGGGTTTTTGTTTGTTTTGTTTGGGGTGTTTTGGGTTTTTTTTCCCCTTCTGGTGATTTTTTCAAGCCCTTTCCAGTAGTTTCTCTGGGACTTATGAAATACTGCTCTAAGAATGAAAGGAGACTTTCCAGGACATCTCTGCTGCATGTGGTAGCTCATGTGTCTACCTGCAGACAGATTAATATGTGGTTTGTTTCAGAACTGAAACAACTACATCAAACACATTTCAGATGAAACCTGATTATTTGTTTCCTTCTTTTCCATATTCTTAGAGTTCTTTCAAAAAAAAACAAAAAACAAACCAAAAAAAACACTCCACCATCTTTCACCAGTAAAAGAAAAGCTTTCCTCAGCAAGGCTGTGATAAAAAAAACAACCAACTATTAAACTTCAGGATGGTTTTGGTGATATTCAGTTCAAGGTTAACAAATGACATATGCAGTATCTGAGTTTTCACTGTGATATATGCAACCTCAGAGATAACTCTGAGTTAATTTCTGCAGTTGCAAAGATGAAGAGAAATATTCTCACAAACCAAACATTAAAACAGAATTCAAAACTCATTAAAATAAGGGGGGGAAACAAAGGAAAAAAGCACACTGTCTCTACTGTGTGGGTATTGTATAGGTTTATCCAATTTTGGAGTGCTATAAAATTGGGTTAAATATAACGTGCAGGTTACATTTCCAAGCTGTGTTTCAGTAAAGGCCTTTTCAATGTGTCCTCATGGGAAAATCATGCCACAGTTTAAGTGGTGACATTTCAGAATGCAGAAAAGTTACACAGTATGAAACTCTCTGACTGTGGAAAAGATAAATATGTTATTTACTATGGTAAGTGCTAGTGATGTCCAGTCACTCAGAATTTACTCTTTAATGCGTGCGAGGGGGATGCAAGCTTCTTAGGTTGCAATTAAATGCACCTTAGACTATTGAAGTGATGAAGAAATAGCAGAAGAAACATATAAGGAATCTTACAAGTTAGCTAGGAGAGGGGGAAAAAAACAGCTCTTAATTTTTATGACAGACCTAACAAGGTGGATCAGAAAATAAAGACACATTGCAGAGCTCAGGCTCTGGAAGAATAATGCAATGAATTAAACACAAGCAAACAAACAGGTCATTATTATTTCAGAAACGCTAAGCTACACTCTCCTAACTTCTTCCAGGACTACTGAGAAAAAGCCAAAGCCCAGGTTTAGTCCTATATTGTAACAAGCCATTCCATGCAAAATTTGGCTGATTTTTTTTTTTCAGGAAAAAAAAAATGTTTCATACTGGAAGGTTGTTTAGAGGGAGATTCCAGCTGAATACCACTCAGGTCTTTACTCTCTCATGTAAGTCTCAAAGACTGTCAGGAAAGGTTGCAAGAGTCCACAGAAAACAAAAGCTGCACAGTGCATGTCAGTGGAGAGCAGAACCCCCTGAGCAGCAGTACCTGACTCTTCCATCTATCTATTCATTCACAAAGGGAGAAAAAAACCCAACTAAACCAAACCAAAATAAAGCAAGATATCCCATTTACTGACTGCACTAAAACAAAGACTACAATAAAGTCCTCTTAGAAGTATTTGGATCTTCCCAGAAGTCAGACTGGAAGAAATTAAAGTTTTAGATTTCTGTTTAAATATGCACATTTGCAAACTTGCCCACACAACCAGTGATTTTCCATACTCTCATTCTATTACAGAAAGGTGCAAGACATGCTAAGCTTGGAAAAATAAGCTTCTCTCTGATTCTCCACTCTGCTGCACAAGTACAAAATCCTTCAAACCTGAATAAATAGCACCACTTCAGACTTATGCCATGGCAAGATCAGTCTGAGTCCAGTTAGATGTGGTTTCTGAAGCAAACCTGTTTAACAGTCATTATTGTTAATGACTATACCTGAGTTAATTCCAGCTGTTTGCAAAAGAACCCTATCTCAGAGAATGCTAAAGGCAGGTGACAAAATAACAGGTTTCTATGCAACTTACGTCCTCTTACTTGCTTGCATCTTCTACTGACATAGAGTAAGGCAGAAGTGTAAATGCGTACCTAAAGTTCAGTGGTTCTTAGTTGTATATCACCCATAAAACTTTCCTGCTCCATGCCATCTGACTGACTGTAAGGCTGATGATCTGAGTACAGTATTTGTGATTATTGTATTTGGCCTTGGTGTAGAAGTGAAAGCAGCATCCATTAAAACCATACACATAAACACCTGCACAAATCTCAGATTCCTGATACAGTGTGCCTGAAATCAAACAGTGCTAAATACTTTATTTTGACATTAAAAAAGCTGTGTTTTGCAGTGATAGCTGAAAGTTATGCACCTCAGCTCCACAACCCTTGAGAATAAAAACTGAGAACAAAGCCTCTGTGTAAAACAAAGGACATAGTCAGATCACAGATTAAAATAAAGTGATTAAAACACCAAAAGAACATAAAGCTATTCCTTATTCATTGCTACATTATAGAAACTGTAAGCATCCAAGTGTTGCATGGTCACCAATAATAAATAATGATGAGTGGTTCAGTTTTCAAGTTGTATATAATACTGAAAATTTGGCTAATAAACTTGAATCTGTATAGGTTTCCTCCTAAATTTTAATGAAATTATTTAACGTATGAAACTTTTTTTTTTTTTAAAAATTATTTAAGGAGTGGAAGAAAGGTGTGAAGGTTTGGGAGTTCCCTGCCCCCACCCACTTTGTAAAATGACCCAGACTAGAACTCAGCCGAATGGAAGTTAAGGACTGAAGCTCTATTTACAGCTCAGCACAATGTACAAGCAGAGATATACACTATAGACAGGAATAGTTACAGAAATAGACAAGTTAAAGGTAATACAGAAACACAACTCCCCTCCCACAAATCAGAGACCTCAGGAGGGGCTCCCAACCACCCTTATACCTTACCCCAAGGTTTGGTTTACATGCAAGGTGAGTTTGGAGGATCAGCCAGAGGGGTTAGAAGAAAAGTAGTTAGTGAGATTAATATACCAGAGAGAAGCCAGAAGCTAGATCACCCGAGACGCTGTGCCCCTACAGACAGACTGCCTTGTCTATGTTTTGAGTTCCTTTCTTATACACCTCAGCAAGCCTATGAGTGAAGTAGACATCACCATGTTTTCCTTTTTACAGCCTATAATATCATTTTCTCTATTCAAATATTTCAATTAGCCTCAAACCAGCACAAAAGGTTATATTTTGCTTCTCTTGAATTGGGAGGAAAGACACTTTGCTATGAAACAGAATTTCTGTTGAACGCTCACAGAAAATTACTGTCCATACCACAGCTGGTTCAAAAATGAAGTGGTGTTTTTAACAAGTGTCACTCAAGTAAGAACTAGTTTCAAGACTTCCATTATTTTGTCTATTCAGTGAATATGTAGCCACAAATTACTCATATACCTGTAAGCATACTCATAAAACTTCAGCAGACACTATTTTCCAGCAACGGTTTAGATTGTTTAGAATGAATTATAAATATAACTACTCGTTAGTTAACACAGATTCCCAGTAACATCATCACCAACAGTGTTAAAAGAAACTTCATGAAGTTTCATCACGAGATACAGCACAGTAGCACACAAAAATTATCAGAGACAAGCATTTCACTATCAACTGAAAATCTGTTGAAATATAACTGATACATTTGTCAAGGCTTGCATGCCAGAAACGACATTCTCATTTATTTGTTTTGTTTAGCTAAGAGTAGTTGAGTGGCATTTCAAAGAGGAGGAAGGATCATTAGAAAAAATAAGTTGCACCTCAGGTAGTGGTGAAAGGCAGCATTCAAGCTTAATTTGTAAGAGCATTCAAGGGACAGGATGGTGCTTAGAAACAGAGGCAAAATTCCTCAGTGTCTGAAAGGTGAATGCATTGCAGACAGTAAATTTAGAAGTCCATTGATAAGAGAAAGAAATATTGTGGTAGTGTAGACTCATAAAACTTTGTTTTTAAAGCTTATAGAGAAAAGAAAGAGGATTGTATTCAAAAGGCTGATGTTGAGTAAGTTCATTAGCACCACCCACAATGGACTACTCTGTGCTTTGTCATGTACTTTATGTGTTCTGCTTCAGTTTGAGAACGGATAAACAGATGGTGAAAACTGTTGTTCTGTTACAGATTTCTACTGCAATATTCTCCTTTACTATGTAGTTCTAGAAGTCCTTTTTTCCCCTACAGTATGCTGATTTCTCCCATTTATTTCTTCTGTTTCATTTGTTTAATCTACAAAGGTAAAGGAAGGAATGAGGAGAGCACATGTCCAACAGTGGTTTATTGAAAAAAAAAAGGTACCATAGGAAAGAATAATCTGAAATAATTGGGTTATAGTTTTCAATATATTGAAGTCTGGGATTGTATATTTCTCCCTTTAGCAAGTATTTCAAAGATTTGGCCAGTTATCAGGAAAACTCCCTCATGTGCTCATGAATTTATGGCTAATTTTGAAGATTTCAATGCCCAATGGAATACAAATACCATGGAAAATCATGACTGTAGAGGAAGAGACAGGCGGTCTGTCAATCTACTCAGGGTTACTTACTTGGAAGACTGAAGTAATTTGTCCTCTGTGTCAACAAAGATGCAGTGAAAGAAGAGCACATGAAATCTGCTGGAACTCATTCAAAACATACAGTTCCATTTCTAGGCCATATGCCCTGAAAATCACTTAGGCAATTTTCTCATATGTAAAAGGGGTTGAATTAAACCAATCTTTCCCCCAAAGGCATAGTGAGGTTAAACACAATATTATTTTCATTTCAAAAATACATCATGCATTGAGAAAATATTGTACTTTTCCTGCAAAATATTGCATTTCTAATGTGACCAAGGGGAAAAAAAAAAAAAAAAAAAAAAAAAAGGGAACAAAAAAAAAACTTTTT
>VWZE01011735.1:528897-634526 GCA_013396675.1 Eubucco bourcierii
AAAAAAAAAAAAAAAAAAGTAATTTAAAAATAGTTGTCCTAGAAAGCTTGCCCTGCCTGTGTCTTTAGACTGTCAGAGCTGTAATTTTGCCAGCTCTAGTAACCTTTTCCTTTGAATATGTTTCTCTTTTAATTAGTGTTACTTTGTATATAAGTGCCCATGTTTCACATGTCCTTTAACGTGGAAAAAAATTCTGAAAGTATCTGTAGTCTAGAACTCCCTGTGCAACTACTGTCTTGTCTGGATTTAGCCAGGCATTAACATCATCACACTTTACTCAGTTTTCAGTGTGTTGCAAAGGGAAAAACAGATACAAGAAGTGAAGGCTTAAGGAAGCGCCAGGCAGCCATCGTCATAGATACCAAAGTGAGATATGCTATATTAGGGTCCTGCCAGCTGAACACGAAAGCAACAGACACACAGATTTACAACATGAAATACATTTCAGTTCTAAAGCAGAACTACATCCAGAGCAACTGCATCTGCTTCTGAATTGCCCACACTTTTGTCAGAACACGATCTGGCCCTGAAATGCATAGAGAGGTTAAACAATATGTGGTGGAAAGGAACGCCCAGGCAGCCAACACCTCCACAACTGCCTTTGAATACTAAACAATGCACAGTAGAAACTAGAATATTCTGTGTTTGTCTTTAATCACTGAGCACCACTTTTTAAAATTTAAATTTCTGCCTTTGAGTCAGTTTTTGTTGCCAAAAGCAACAGGTCTTAACAGATACAGTGTGAAACCTATTGTTTAGAACTGGCACTAACTGTTCTTCCTCCCTCTCTAGCAGTAGGGAGGTTTTCCAGGTATGTGGGAGGCAAGCTGCTTGGAGCCATTATATTGCTTGTTCTCTGCATGATCTCCTTCATTAAATAATCTTTTAATGCAACATTAATAGTAATTGCAAGATTACAGTTCAAAATATTTGATAACATCACACTATGCAGTTGAAAAGCCACCGATCTCTTCTCTAAAGCTGGCTGGGGTGGGGGGGGGTGGGGGGCAAGCCTACTGTGAACCACCACCAGTCCCTTGAATTGAAAGCACTGCAATTCCCTTTGTTATTTTTGCTCCAGGTCTGGATGTCTCATAGGTTGCAAGTGGCACAATCTGGCAATGTAGGGCAAAGGGAAGGAAAACAACTGGTTAATTTGTTGGGTTTTTTTACTTTGAACTTTTTAAAGACAGGAACATAGAAGGGGTTTTTTTTTGTTGACTCAAAAAGGGAAGGACTGCCAGTCACCTATTAGCAGATGATATCTACATACTGGTACGTGTATTCATAACATGTGAATATGCATAGCTATTTCAGAAAAGTAATTCTTCCATTTATACCTGTTGAGCTATCTGCTGCCTCTGCATATTCTTCATATATATATATAAAAAAAAAAAAGAGTATTAAGGAGTTTGTGACTGTAGGTTAAGCATTACTGAAACCAGAACTAAATCTAGTCTTCTGCCCAAGACTCATTTTTGGCTGGTGACACTTTCAGAAGAAAGACTAAATTGTAAACCATTGCTTACACCAAATATTTAGGTGCAGTTAAACCCTATTCTTCCATTCTCTCCCATCTTGGTATCCATCAGGGTTCTCAAAACCGGTCATCTATGGTTCGAAAAACAAACAAACAAACAAAAAAGGCCAAAAAAAAGTGCCACATTTGATGTCCTTCTCCTCTTTCCCTGAACATTAATCTTCAATATGAAGTTTTATGTTGATTTTTAACTTTGCATATAAGTAGTAGTACAGCTAACAATAAAAACATTTCCTACCTGCAGAACTAATCAGGATCATATGTAAAAGAAAACGCTACCAGTCATTTGCTGTTATTTTTGCTGTTTATAAATTCCTCAGTGTTAGACTCTCAACTGTCCTTCAGGTGAAATAGTAAAAGACTTTGCATCAAGGAGCATGAAAAGATGGAATAACCCAGAAGGCACACAAAAAACACAATTTGCATTTACACAAAAGTGCTGGGAAGAATCCTTGCAAGATCTTCACAACAGAACAGTTAACAGTTCAGAACAGTGCTGAGGGAGAGCCTGAAGACAGGACCTTGTCTGACTGACTACATTACTCCAGATGAATTGTTCAAGAGTCATCAGAAACCCTGACTGAGTGTGTCTTCCCTATAAACATTCAGAAACTCCATAAAAAAACCTGCTGCCTAAATTTGCTTAATTAAATATAAGTAGCTCAATTTCAGTAATGCAGAATGCAGAATGCATACAGTTTAGCATAACCAACATAACTAGACTAACCTTACAAGAAAAACTTTATTTTGGAGTAAGGTAACCATGCTCCTAAACTCAGCAGGCAAAAAAACAGGACCTGATCCATCCCGGATGGACATAATTGGTGCCTTACATTTCTATGAGTCTTACATTGTGGGGGGAAAAAAAAAAAAAAAAAAAAAAGGAGGTAGGGTTAAAAGCCTCTTCATTTGTGTTCACTTTCAGCAGGACAAAGGTGCTGCTGCATTGCTAATATAACCAAACACTTACCTGTAGTAGGTTTTTACAAAACCAACTGAACTCTGCTTTTCTTTCCTAATATCCTGTCTTGAAATAAAAATATATGAAAACAGGAATGTCCTCAGTTTTCAGAAGGGTGGGATTTGGTACCACAACCAGACTTTCCTTCTCTCTATAGGTATCAGAACTCATGGTTAGCATAAACAAACATGCCATCCGCAACACATGAGATGGTATTTTCAACCACATTTTTTGGTGATGGAAGGAATGTGCAAAAGCCAAAATTGTGGATATAGGTCCACCATGAAATCAACAGTAAAAGTTGTATCAGTACAGGCAGTCCTGCAAATGTAGAGAAAGTGCTATAAGTAGGACATGAAAGTGGTGGAGCAGGTCCAGAGGAGGCCACGAGGATGATCAGAGGGCTGGAGCAGCTCTCCTATGAGGACAGACTGAGAGAGTTGGGGTTCTTCAGCCTGGAGAAGAGAAGGCTTCGAGGGGACCTGATAGTAGCCCTCCAGTATCTGAAGGGGGCCTACAGGAAGGCTGGGGAGGGACTATTGACAAGGTCTTGCAATGCCAGGACTAGGGGCAATGGGTTTAAACTAGCAGAGGGAAGATTTAAACTAAATGTTAGGAAGAAGTTCTTTCCAGTGAGGGTGGTGAGACACTGGGACAGGTTGCCCAGGGAGGTTGTGGCTGCTCCCTCCCTGGAGGTGTTCAAGATCAGGTTGGAGGAGGCCTTGAGTGACCTGTACTAGTGGGAGGTGTCCCAGTTGGAACTAGATGATCCTCGAGGTCCCTTCCAACCTTACCATTCTATGATTCTATGATTCTGTAAGTATGAGGAATATACTGATATGGGGCATATTTGTTAACCACAGGACAGAGACTGCAAAAGAGCCCAAAAGTCCAACAAAGACACCTCAGTAAGGATGCAGAGGTACGAATTCCAACAACAAACCTACTCTGAAGCCTAACCCTAGTCAGCATAGTCGTATAAAATACTTCGTCACTCAGGCTGTAAAGTAAAAGCTCCATCACACTCCCTGTGCTGACCATAAACTAGCCATGCCTAAGCTGTATTTGCTCTACTGAAGCATTTCTAGGCATGGTGAGGCTGTTATCATCGCATTGCATGTGGAGACATTTCAATAATTGCCTTACTGAGTTGCAGGCATAGACAAATAAGAAGTTTTGTCATTGTCACAAACAACAAAATTGCAATGAAATCACATATTATAAATAAATAAAAAAAAATTAACAGTAAGGTTCATCACTAGAAGAAAAGAAGGAAATCCAATCACAAGCAGCTAATCACTCATATCCCAGGGAAGTTGTAATAGCAGTGTTTTCTGCAGGACATATTAGTTAGAAATTCAGAAAAAATGTAAAATATTTTATAATTTATATGGTATATACATACCGCTGAGTGTGAGGAATTCTTTCTACATGAAAAGCCAGCAAGTGGCACCTCATTAAACAGGACCTAGACTTAATCTAACTTGGAACAGATAAAAAAGAAAGGATTCATATGAAGCTATCCTGCCTGGGGGTTTAATCTCAAAGCTTTTGAGTATAATGAATGAATTAAGTAGGGCAAGTGATTAACAACAAAGAAGCGATCACATAATAAAAACAGAAATAGTACTGAATTTAGAGCAATGTTTCCATTGTTTATGGACAAGACCCTGCTGTGCTATTTTTATTGTTTTAACTCTTAAAGAATAGACAAACCATATGACAGCACATGTTCTCCAGGTTCAGATGGAAAGACATAGGAAAAGGCCAGGAGCAGAATACCTAATGGTGCATAAATAATGGACTGTTCAGATATCAATACTTGTATCATTAGGGGAATAAAATTCAGTCTGTAGGAGTCGCCAATATTTTAAAACATATTTCTCTTAATGATGTAAGTGTGGAATAAACATCATCAAAATTATGATGCTTTCTATTACTGGTGTGTGCTGCAGCTGGTTTGCCCATCAGCCCAGCAGCAGGAGGCACCGTTCGAACCACACGCCGCCGCTCAGAGCTCAGCGCCCGACCCTACAGCCTGGCGGGCCCCCCACGCTGTCTTCACAGGCAGGAGGTGAGAGCTAGCTCTGCCTTTCCCTGCAAGCTTCCCAGCCCAAGCAAGAGCAAGCATACTCTGGCACATCACAGGGCTTTGTTTGGGCTTGTGCTTTTATGGTTGGTGTAACTCAAATTAAGCTGACTGCCAATTAATGCAAGCCAATTCCCATCAGGGTAAATATGAGGTGTAGACAGGTACAAAGCAGTGCCCCCCTTCCCTCAGTTACACCCTGAGGTAAATCATGAAACACTATGGAGAGCCCAGGTCGTCACTCCCCATCATGTTATCTAGACAGCTCTGCTCAAGACAGTTTCTTGCACTGCATTCTTCTCTCTCATTTTAGCATTATTCAGTCCTCCATAAGTTACTTTATTCATGTTAAGTGACAATCACTAGTTTAGGGAGATTCTGAAGGAAGCTCACTGCGAAAAGTTCAGGGTAACTCAGGGCCAGCAGTGAGAAGACTCAGGAGATGCATAGTAAACTCCCTAGTTAGCCTATGCAACGAAGGACAAAAGTCTTATAAACTACCACAGATAATTGCCCCTGGCAGTACGAAGCCACCCATCTTTACCTATGAGTCAGTTTTTTATTTCTGAGCAAGAGGGCTTAATCATTCTTCCTGCATCACTGGTCCTTCTTACAGTATATGCTGAGCAGCCAATAGACAACTGACAATATCAAACAGGTATCGCAATGGTCAGCAGACTGAGGCTTGTGATCTCTTGTATGCTTAAGTGAAATGAGAACAAATAAAAAGCAAATAGTGTGTTTTCTTCTACTAAATGAAGGTACCAGTCCAAATAACATTTGAGCTTCTAGCAGATACCAAACAAGTTGCACATAATCCTTCTCTCATGGTATTAAATGACAAGAGAGAATATATTTCTCAGTGTCTTCTTTTGTTGCCATCATAGTATATACCATCTAGTATATACTAAAGTATATCTAACAAGGAAATAAACACAAGCAGCTTGAAATTTGAGATTTAAAGACAGATTACTGAGGAAAAATCTAGATTTTTTTCAAAGCACTTGATTG
Source organism: Eubucco bourcierii (assembly GCA_013396675.1). Taxonomy (NCBI): domain Eukaryota; kingdom Metazoa; phylum Chordata; class Aves; order Piciformes; family Ramphastidae; genus Eubucco; species Eubucco bourcierii. Next base: position 534,499 of record VWZE01011735.1, read on the forward strand.
GCTCATCAATGTTGCTTTCCATTCACTAAAGCTTTCAGGAAAGAGAAAGCGAGGATAAAGGCTGTAATTGATGGTACAATGCCCACAAGCCTCAACAGATGTGATCTCTCATAATAAAGCATGTGGGCCTAATTTGGCATTACTTACTACCAGGAGGATCTTATGCAGGGTATCTTCCTAAATCTATGTTTGGTTGGCACCTGTGCCTTGTTGAAACTGGCATAGCACCTTCTGAGTGGGCACAATGCCATTCTAGCAGATGGGAATGAGAGCAGATAGGATGCCAGAGATCTAGTATTGCATTTGCGACAAACTTAAAGTAGCAGGTTCTGAGGTCTCATCACAGGACTGCTGATGTAGGAAGACACCTCTGGAGATCAGCCAGTTCCACCCCCTGTTCAGAGCAGGATCAGCTAGAGCAGGCTGTATACAGTTAAGTTTTGAGTATCTTCAAGGATGGAGAGTCTAAAGCCTCCCTAAGCCATCTGTTCTGTGTCTGATCACCCTCGCAATAAAAAAGTTTTTCCTTATGCTTGAATATCAGCTCTTGCATTTCAGTTTGTGTTCACTGCCTCTTGACCTGTCACTGGGCATCTCGGGGAAGAGTCTGGCTCCGTCTTCTTTACTTCTCCATCAGGTATTCATGCAGCCTGATAAAGTCCTCCTGAGCTTCCTCTTTTCCAAGCTGCAGTCCCTGCCCTCTTGGACTCTTCTACTATAACAGTGCTCCACTTCCTGAATCTTCATGGTCCTTTGCTGAACTCCCTCCAAATTCTTGCACTGTGGAGCCTAGATCTGGACACAGCAAACCAGATGTGGCCTTACCAGTGTTGGGTAGATCGCAAGATCATTTTCCTTGAGCTGCTGGCATTGATCTTCCTTGTCTAGTCCAGAAGATTGTGGCCTTCTTTGTCACAAGGATATATTTCTGGGTCATCTCTGAGTAATGAACATGGAAGTGCACACCTACACAATTCTTAGGCATAAAACATTTCTGAAAATATAAAAGCATTCTCTGTGCTTGGAAGATCATGGTCCTACCAAGAGGGAAAAATGATCAGGGAAAATAGGGTAACCCAGAGAGATGGTACATCTAGCACAATACCCAGGAAGATATACCAAAGGGCAAGAGGATGTGCCAGAACTCAGCTGCTTCCCAACTGAAAGCATTTAACATGAAAGCCATGAACTTCACCTCAAACTGGAAAAAATGCTAACTGGAATATTTCTAAACAGGAGAACTGCAACCTGTGGATCAGACATCACCAAACAAAAATAACTCAACTGATGCCAATTTACAACAGCTGACAACTATGTCCAGAACTCTGAAACAGCCTAGTGCTTTCCTGTAGACCATTAACTGATTAGCTGTCATGTACAATAGCACCTCCTTGTAGTGTCCTTTTCCTCTCCCCTCATTAAAACAGACCACTCATTTTATTTTAGGCCTCTGAGTTGATGGGCAGAATTTTCTTGCTATGTATGCAACTGACAACAGCTTCACTGTGGTAATGAAAGTGATGCAAAATATGAATCCAGTCATCATCCTCACATATTACTGTTCAACTTCATGAACATATGAGTAGAGCATGCTAGATTTTACTCTTTTTCCTTGCACCAGTATTTGCTTTGGTCACAATGCAAGCACCTGTTGAAGCAAAGAGAAGACCACTGGAGCCTATAAACTATTATTTTTGGGTCACTTGTTTGTTTCTGTTTGGGGTTTTGTTTTTTGTTGTCATTTTTTTTTTAACTGGTCCTTGGTGCAAAGGATGTTCCTATGATTGAAATTCATTACCTGAAAGATTAAATAATGTATCCTGGATGACAAAATGGGTTATGAATGGTGTTCTAATAAACATTTCATCAAATTCCCAAACCACAGAAACCACACAGATGGAAGTGACCCTGTATTTTGAAGTGTGTGCATGGTGATTTGCATGATATCCATCATGTTAATGTTGGAAACATTATTAACATCTTTGCTCTAAACCTAACAGACCAATTTATTCTAACTGGCACTAATAAAATGTATTATTAGCAAACAGGGGTCAGTGGAAACCACAACAGATAGAACATACAGAAGAATAATAGATAGTTCAAGAAAAAAGATTAAATGCACTTCAAGCTGGCACTGTACAAGTGGCTCATCAGAACATTATTCTCATAAATGTAATCTACAATATACTAGAAGTGTAGTCATCTATTATGCTGAGTATTAAAGCAAAATAGTACTTAAGGAAAGTCATGCAATACAAAATTATATTAGCTTCTTGGATGATACCAAATTTTAAGTATGATATTTATGTGCTCATCTTCTTATCTGCTAAAACCATTCTTATAGTGATTAAACTAGCAAATTTTAAATCTGTATTTTGATTTGCTAGAATTCTTATATTTCAGATTCCAATTATTACCTCCTATTTCCACCATGATAAGCTAATTTCCCTACCTTCACCTATATTTCTTTAGCTATTTGTTTTTAAAACTAAACTGCCAAGTTGATAATTCCAGGAAGACAGAGGTTTCAGTGCAATCTCTGTTGGATCCAAGCTTTTCAGAACTTTCAGTGGTTTGTAAATCTCTCATTGTACCTTAAAGAAAAATAAACCCATTTCCCAGTTAAACATGAGGACAAAAATAACACAGCACAGGGAAGTTAAATCAAAGAGAAAATAAATCAGAATTATAGAATCATTCAGGTTGGAAAAATCCTTTAAGATTGTCAAATCAAAGTTGACGATACAAGGTTGTCTTTGGATAGGTTGGGAACTGAACCCAAGTTTGTTGTGTCTCAACACACAGCATCATTTCCTCATCTGGACCATCATGAACACCCCTACTACCTTTCCAATAATTTCAGTTTTCACATTGCAAAGACAAAAAAAAAAAAAGGCATGTTTATGTCATATCAAATGGCATATCATGTTGTGATACCTAGCCTTATACAGACATTCAAAAGTGTTTCATACAAAGAAACTCAAACTATCTCCAAAGATAACATCCAAAGATGTTATCAGCATTAGTTTTAATGAATTATAATTTTTGTGTGGAGTATCTGAGAGAAAGCAAGGCTCTCAGAGATGGTATAGGGAATAAATGAACATTCAAGCACAATGAAAAACATTGAATGAGCCAGATTTTCCTGTACAGGTGCAGAACTTAAAAGCTAACTGCCATTTGTCTTTCTCTCTCTGGTTTAAGTGTGTCTACTCCATTCTTGCACACAAGTGGACTTCCTGTGTACTAATACTTGCTACTGAACACAATCTGTAGGAAGGTTTAGTTTAAATACCCCAAACAATGGAGCATTTCACACTGATAAGAAAACAAATACAATGAAAGCAGGATATGTAAGAGTTAGAAGGCATCAGCAGTCTGAAAACAGTAGATCTTATTTTGGATAGTTGATTTAAGCTCAATGATAATTGTGCAAAATATGTTAATTTTAGCCTCTAACTGTATGTCTTAAACACCCTTTGAATGCTATGAAATGAGGAGGATGTCAGTGAATTAAATCTGTTGCAATAAAAATGCCTGCTCTTATACTTGGCAAAAACCTAGTACAGGATGAAAGCATGTTAGACTTCAGTTCAACATGGATGAAGCAGAGGTAATACTGGTTGGCAGACAGAAGTGTTTTGAAGAATTGGCAAGGTCTAAGACTACTCCCTTGGCTGAGAGCATCTGCTAACCCATGGTGAAAGCACTTTGTAAGCTCAGGGTTTTCACCCTTCCCTTTGGGCTTCAGGTATCAAAAAGAATCAATCAAACACTGCTCCATGTTTTTTTTATCAACAGGTTCTATCTTTGCTCTTCACATTCAACCTCTGCACAGTTTACCTGTTGCCAATTTTTTGCCTCAAACTGGACTTCTAATTCTTGGCTACAGTTCAGTCCTACTGATAGACTTTGGCAAGAGTGAGCCAAGGCTGCTCCCTGACTGCAAGACATTGACTGCTGAACACAAAGCTACACCTGTGTTCCTCCTCCACACCCCTGCATCCAGCACAGCAACATTTGCACCACTGTTCACTACCAACAAACAAAAAGCGGCAGAAGCACAGTAAGACCAAGCAGCTGCTTAGTGTTGGATCCGTTTGTTTAAAGTTTACATGCAGGCTCACACAGGGATGAAGTGAGATGCTCTGGTGCCTGGGGAAGCCTGTTTCCCTTCTCTACTCTCTCCCAAGTGCTGTTTTGCTCTCCTCAGCCTCTCTCTCATGGATGCTTGGACCTGTTGTTTCTATTTCTGAGAAGGGTTTGGACATAAATGTTTAAATTTTGTCAGGTGCACAGTTTGAGGAGTAAGTGCTTGCCTTCACCCATTCCCACTGGTCCCTTCACACTCTCAACACAAAGCAAACTCTGTGGAGGATACCACATCATAGTAGGCATTTAATAAGTACATATATCTATGTGTATGTGTATATACATATATATATATATATATATATTAGGTGAGGTATAGATGCCTCAAATAATTTTGACCTAGATAGAAACTGCTTTTATTAAGTTGCCACATCTATTACCAAGGAGAAAGAGTCAAGTAGGCTATAGTATTCTATGGGTTTCTTTTTACAAGCTTTGCTCTTAAGGGGGAACTTTTGAAACATTGTTCTCTCTCATCAAAGAAGATGAGAAAGAATAGGATTAAGGTGAAGAGAAGGATTTCTTTGAATAGGGAAGATATAATTACACATTTTCCATGACACATGCTGGAAAATGTAATATTGAGTAATGCAAGTAACCTCAAAATTTTCATTGTATTTTAATAGAGAGCTCTCTTTTAAGATTTTTATATTATATACAGTATATGGTTATATGTATAGACACTGCTCTCACATAAAAAAGATTGAAAAGGAATCAAACAAGAATAAACTCTTCCTCCCTAACCGCTAAGGAAGCATGATAAAGAAGGACAATATCAGATTAGCTACAAATTTTCTGTCTCATTGTTTCCTGAAAGATAAAATGTTATAATGAACATACTCCATACAAGCTGTGCAGAGCAAGTATCTCTTCCAAACATGCACAGAGCAGTAGTAAAAATCAAGCATGGACTCAACGACATCTGTTGTGGCATTGTCATCAAATGCCATCTTTTTTACCCAAATGCATAACAGTCACTACTTTTTTTTTGCGTAGAAATATTAGTTTGTCTGCGGCATCCGAAAGTTGGCAAACAGGGACCGACAGATGCTTTGGTTTTACCTCATCTTCAACTTACTTGGCTTCTCATTACACTAGCTACAGCTCGGCAAATTATTCCTCTGCTTTGGAAAGCCGACAAAATGCCATCTGTCTCTGCATGGTTATCAAAACTAATACTGTAACGTGAAAAAAACCTATGATCTGCAATTGTACCTGGCAACTACGCAGTGAGGTCGAGTATCCTGTTAGATTGCTCACATACACAAATTTCAGTTAGGGGACACCCACCTATCCCACCCTGCACTCAGACTAGGGAACAGTCAGTCTCTAACCTTTTCTTGCATGTAACAGTTTCTCATGCCATTGACATTGACTGACACTAATTATGGCTTAGAATGCAAAATGAGGTAGCTTCTCACCAACTGAGACTCCAAGGTCACTGTGATTAGAGTATGAGTAGCTTTTAGTTTTTCTTGTAAAAATGAGAGGCTGAATACATGGAGGAAAGAGGTGGAAAGGTCAAGGAAAGAGAAGGAGCAAGATTACATCAGTGTGGTTCAGCATGTAATCGAGTTGGTCCAACAGCTACAAGATTCATGGCTAAGGCTTCAGGGAAGAGAAAAAATGTTCAAGGCGCCATTAGACAAAACTGAAAAGAACAAAAAGGTACGAAAAGGTCTGACAGTCCCACCCTGAATTTGACAGAGAAGTGTGCTGGTTTGAGGCTAATTAGAATATTTTAATAGAGAAAATTACACTATAGGCTGTGAAAGGAAAACATCATGATGTCTATTTCACTCATAGGCTTGCTGAAAAGATTTGTTTTGGGTAGAGAAACCAAAATATAGATAAGTCAGTCTCGGTCTGTCTCTTGCTGAGAGAGCAGCTCGGGCGGTCTAGCAGCTTCTGGTTCTGGCTCCTCTGCCGATTAATTCTCACAAACCACTTTTCTTCTAATCTCCCTGGCCCATCCTCCAAACTCACCTTGTGTGTAAGGCAAACCTTGGGGTAAGGTAGAGGGGTGGGGAGAAGGTGGAAGGGTGGTTGGGAGCCCCTCCTGGGGTCTCTGATTTCTGGGAGGGGAGTTGTGTTTCTGTGTTATCTTTAACTTGTCTATTTCTGTAAATATTCCTGTCTATAGTGTATATCTCTGCTTGCACATTGTGCTGAGCTGTAAATAGAGTTTCAGTCCTTAACTTCCAGTCGGCTGAGTTCTGGTCTGGGTCATTTTACAAAGTGGGTGGGGGCAGGGAACTCCCAAACCTTCACAAGAAGTTAGCATACTCAGAGCTTCTCTTAATTTTTAAATACCATGGAAGTTTCTCTGACAAATGGTGAAGCGCAGACCAGAATAAATATCTCATGCGGACACATGTAACAAAGCTTGTTTTTCTAAACTGCAGAAATACTTAAATGCTAACTCCAGAGCTGACTCCAGCCAACTGAATTTTAGAGATAAAGTTGAGCTGATGATCCTATGGATCAGCAATGGAGAGGTGGTCAAAATCCAGGCTAGTAGACACTGCCCTCACTTTCACAGCATTTCTCAGCTGCCTGCTGGTAAAGATGAGAGGGTAGACTGCAGTTGTTCTCATCTTCCTAAGCATCCCATACTGCTTGTGGTCAGAGACAGGATAAGAGATAAGCAGGTCTTTGGACTGAAGCAAGGCTGAGGAATATTTTGTTACAAAGAGAAGAGGTAAGGATAGCACAAGCAAGCCTACTGCTCTTTATTTACAAAATGAGCATCAGATGCTTATATATCAAGTACCTCAAGTACCTTGAGGTACTTGAATGTGTCCAGAGAAGGGCAACGAGGCTGATGAGAGGCCTTGAGCACAAGCCCTATGAAGAGAGGCTGAGGGAGCTGGGATTGGTTAGCCTGGAGAGGAGGAGGCTCAGGGGAGACCTTCTTGCTGTCTACAACTACCTGAAGGGTGGTTGTAGCCAGGAATGGGTTACTTTCTTCTCTCAGACAACCAGCACCAGAACAAGAGGACACAGTCTCAAGCTACACCAGGGGAGGTTTAGGCTGGAGGTGAGGCGAAAGTTCTTGACTGAGAGAGTCATTGACTGCTGGAATGGGCTGCCCAGGGAGGTGGTGGAGTCACCATCCCTGGAGGTGTTCAAGGTGGGTTTGGACGTGGCACTTGGTGCCATGGTCTAGTCTTGAGGGCTGTGGTAATGGGTTGGACTTGATGAGCTTTGAGGTCTCTTCCAACCTCAGTGATACTGTGATATGCTAGGACCCTGATATTTGCTGGGAAGCTCACACAGCCAGGCACAGTCAGTCCAAAAGGCTTCCAACCCCTGACATCCTGTAATCCTGTGACCAATAGATTACTCCTAGATACTCTTTGGCTAACAAACCATCCCTTGGCCAAATTTACTCACAGAACTGAGTGATTAAGCCTATGTGCACAGAGCATACAATGCTAATTTTTCTTTCATGTTTAATACACTACAGAAAGAACATCAATTTCTCTCTACCATGTGAGATACATTGAACTGAGTATTAATTCTTCAGAAAACTGCATAAGCTTAATGATTTTTTAATATGAGAAAGGCTGACTGCAAAATTTCCTGTTCCTTATGTATTTTCAGGCTGAGGTTATATCTGTTTTGAATAGGTGCAGCAATATATGGTAACAACCAATTTCTCTATTGATATAAATTTGAGTTTATTTAAAGCTATCCAAGGTAGAAGATTCGTATGAGGCAAAAATACTTCAGATGAATGCCTTTTCTTTTTCTTCTCTTTAAAGGCATTTTGAAGTTTAAGTTCCTGAAATCAACATCTACTCCAGAGTTTCTACCATTTTCCTCTATTATTTTCATTCCCATTTAACATTACTACTTTTATTTATTAAGAAAATGTTCGTGTAAAACAAATATCATCTCACATGCATTTCTGGAAACGGTTACCAGAGGATTTCTTACAGAGATTCAGTGCCTGCTCTAGTGAGCAGTCCTATAGCATACACCTTAAGAATGATGTTACTTTAAGTTGTGCTCTGCTACCTCTTTGAACTGGCATTATAGTGTAGGACTAAGAAATCATTATATGCCACTGGAATCCCTTTCTGCAGAAGAGGCAGTGTGCATTGCCTATCGGTTACATTCACACCTCATCTAAATGACTAGAAAAGAACAGAAAGACAGTGAAAACCCAGTGAAAACTCTCTTCCTTCAAGGCTCCTTTTTTCCCTTCCATACAACATTCTCCCTTGTGTTCTTGGCTACGCCGTATTATCATGAGCTCCTTGGGAAAAGACCTCTTCTCCCTATCTACAAAGAAATCATTAAAAAACAGTAATGTCTTGGCTCCACTATTTAGTTGGTTTCTCCTTGTATGTTCTTGCTCCCAGCAGTGTTAATTCCATGTGTAGCTCTTATTCACAGGAAATCCTTTTAGTTTTACAATGAGGTCTTTGTAGAGAGTCTTTGGTGTTATTCTTCTATATTTGCAAGGACTCTTGAATACTGGGCTGTCTGGGACACGGTATCTAGGGGAATAACTAATATAGGCTAAACGTAAACTAATTTGGGGGAACAAAAGCAGCCTTCAAGCTATATGCAAAGTTACTACAGGCTGTTTTTTCAATGAGAGTGAGTGGAAGTGACAATTCTTTTGCACTTAATGAGCCAAAGTAGCAGAGATTAGAGAAACCCTCTAAATGATTTGGCTGTTGAATAAAAATCCAATTTAAATCTTGTGGAAAGTAAGAGCTTTGGTTCATCTGTAGAATCAGGGTGCATAAGCAAGGAAAATAAGTAGTCTTTTAGATCCAGTCCCTAAACTAGTAACAGTTTATTATATAAAAGCCAAGCACAGAAAATGAGAAAAAGAATATGCTAAGAATAAAGAAAAAAGGAATCCTTGGGAGACCAAGAGCTTTGCTCGGCGTTACCAACTATTGCATGCAAAACATCAGCCTTTCTAGAGAAATTGATATGCCTTCCTCTTACACTCCTTTGGGTCTGAACCTCTGAAGAAGGTAGTAGTTGACAGTGAAGCCAGCATGACAACATCAGAAGACATTTCTAGTTACTGGTGTTGCTCAGCACTCCCTATCATAACTTTTTCTAAGCACCTAAGAGATAATCTGTGAAGACTTGGGAAAAAGAGAATGAATGAACTGCAAGGGAATGAAACTGGCAGAGCAGCAATAGAAGAGGTAAGAAAAGATTTACAGTATGGAATACTTCAGTCAAGTATTCTCAGTCGTCTCAGTCCTGCTTCTGCACCAGCCAGGAAAAAAAAAATCATCTCTTGTTTTGTTCACAAGCAAAAACTGTAATTTGGCAGTGGTCCATTGCAAACAATAAACACCAGTAGAACTTTGCCAGTTACCATAGTGGTTATACATCTTGGAGCCTATCCTTTCCTTTTCACTTTGGCTGTCTGTCTCTGCAGTCTGCAAGCTATTCAGGCCAAGGACTGTCTGCTACTTTGATGACCACATATGCCTCCTCAGTGAAAAGGAATGCAAAGCTATGTCTACAAATAAATATTGACTTTTGGCCTTCTTGAAAAGTAGAGTTCCCTAAATTACACAAGTTTCTCTCAACATAATAAACAAAAATCACACACAATCTTCCCAGATAGCACTGTAACTGTTAAGTATAGCAGAGCTAACAAAGGCTGACTTCCTGTGGATTTGTCATCCTTAGACAGACGTAGGTTTTAACTAAAAGTATCTCATTAAGTAACAAGGTGCTCATATTCCTCTTTCTTCTCTGTAAAATGTGTCACTAAAACTCAGAATCCAGATCACATTTTATGTGGGATAATCATTACGGTTCTTTTCACTATATACTGTCATGAAACTTGTAACTATATCTAGTAGAGGTCTGTACTTTTTCCTTCTGTTTCATTAAAATCATCAATATATCCACCTAATACGAGAGGGATAGAAGGGAGTTCTACAACATGGTCTTATCCCCTCATTTCTAAAACAAGCAAGGGTTAATAGTCATAGAAAAACCCAAGATGGTGAAGTTATCTCAGGATAAAATTAGTGAGTTTTCCCAGGACAGCTAGGCTAATCTAATGCCCAGATGAGTCCACAATACCCTCTTGTCCATTATGAAATACAAATCTAAAGAGCACATCACTGTGTTCAGTCCTCAGAAGGTAGGTCTTTATGGTGACTGTAAAATTCTCATTAGGCTATTGGGATTATTTCTTCCTTTTATCATATTTGTTTGGCTCTGTATAAATACTGAAGAACAGACATGATGAATCAATGAGTGATTCAGATTTTGCCTTCAGACTTTATCATCAGGCATTTATCTACTTTTTCTCTCTGGAGTTTTCTATCCTGTAGTAAATTTATTGTAATGCTTCCAAGTGATTTTTTCCCCTTTTTTCTTTCCCTCCCTTCCCCAAATACTCTATTGATTTTCTCATTTTTACAAATAAGCATAGCAATAAATAAGATTACAAAAGCTCAGGACAGAACCATACCTGAATAAATACACTCATCAAGAATAAAAAATTGTTGAGTAGACCAGGGAAGTTACAGCTCCCTCATGTACCTTCTTTTTTTACGAAGTGAAAATGCAATTAGTAAAGCTGGAGAATCTCTGTCAGGCTTCTATTTCCCACTTTGCTGCTGATGCACCATGGCCATAGGTAATGCATTTTAAAGTAATTGGGCAATATTAACTAAAATGAGGTTGAAATAGGGGTGCTGTAACTCCACTAGCCCCACTGCTTGTCTGTCACCATCACAACTCCATGCAAGAGCAGCATAGTCAATAACTATCTCCCAGGTTGACTGAGAGATGTATAAACGGAATGGTGACAAGTTGATTTTTTAACTTCTTGGATTGAAAATTTCAATTATGTGGTGCACACAGTAGTGATGAATCAATATTCCCTTGAATATTCAACATACTTTAGGATGCTAAACTCTTGTTCCAAAATACTATGGAATTATTTTGTGACCTTAAGCATTTACAAGATCATTCAGCTTTGATGTTATGGCAGGACATTTTTCCCAGTTAAAAAGAAGATCCAGCTTAGTATTTTTTACTGTTAAGTTTCTCCTCACTACAGGTAGATTTATATTAGTACTAATAGTCTCCTAATACTTGAAAAAAACAGAGCTCTAAATGCTCAGATCCATCTCACTGTCAGTTCAGGTGCTGCATACTTTGAATATCTTTGTATGCTTAGAACTTAAGATTTATCCTTTATGGGAAAAAAATTAAAACTAATAAATCTGCCGTTTTATTAAGTCTGAAAACTAGTTATGAGAAATATTTTCAAGAATAATCTCAACTACATCACCCATTCCTTTTCTGCTTAGAGAGTCACTCTAGACAGTTAAAGAAAACACGATTGAAAAGTGCCATTACATTCCTATCTCCAGCGTTTCAGATGTATATTTTGACACGGGGCACTGCAGTACGACAAGAAACTCTTACTGGTAGCAGGAGTACAGCAGCGGGGCCACAGTTTGCACGCAGACTGCGCGTAGCCCCGCGGCTGCCCCGAGTGGGGCAGAGGTGCCGCTGTGCTCGGCTTCAGCACCGCGGACAGCTCCCGGCGCCGCGCCGCCTCGGGGTGCTGGTGAGGCCGTGCGGGGCTTTCAGTGTTGTGGGTCTCTAGGGCTCCGGTTCTACTGGACTATGTACCAAGGACCAGCCTGGCACACTGCCAGGAGCTAGCCAAAAGCTGTGTTATGCCCATGACTCTATACTGTGTGTCATCTGGACTTCCACCCCTCCAAGCTTCATGCCCCTTGCAGCTAGGGGCAGTGAGAGAAGGACAGGAAATGCTTTTGCCTTGCTCACGCATGTTCAGTGGTTTAGGCAGAATCTGCACAGTTGGTTTCAACTGTGGCCTTGTTCAGAAAACACATTTTTCATTCCTGTCATGAGACACATTTGAAAAAACGAAATACTGAACAGCATTGGTGAGAAATGAACAACAAAGAAAGAAATGTCAGGGAGACAAAACTGAAGGAAAACACAAAATGAAAGTTGATACTTGCTTTTTTTCTTCTTACTCTGGCACAAAGGACCACAACACAGTTTACTTGTGCCTTAGGAGGGAGCAACAATAGGGCATGGGGATGAACCACAAGACAGTTGGAGAGAAAGAACAGCAGAACTCCATGGTGAGATGCATTTGTTGGGGGAAAAAAAAAAAAAGAAATCTGAGAAATCTGTAATCTCATTTTAAAACAGGGTAGAATGTGGTTTAGAAATTAACCATTCTGGACAGCAGAGCTAGTAAGTGAAAGCTCCATCTGAATCAGGCTGACACCAAAACAAGCTGCAATAAAGTTTGGCAAGTTGATTACACTAAGCAAAACTCCCAACAACAACAAAACTGGAGAAAAACAAGGTAGTAGGGTTAGAAAACCTGAGGAATATGGAGATTGTGGGGTATGGTGGTGATTTGCATCCCTGATGTAAGAAGCTGTAGAGGCATGCATAAATGGAGCAAAAATTCATTATGCATAAAAATACCTGAAAACTAAATGTTGGTAGAATCCAAAGAGATTCATACTGCAGAAGTTGCTGACACAAAACTGTGTGAGATGATGTGATCAACATCACAAGTGACCTCATCTCACACCAGAGAAGGTGCCTCTGACATAGGAAATAAAGCAACTGCCTCTGAACACAGGCCTTGTTTCTTATAAATCTTAATGAGATGGACAGAACAGGGGAAATTATTTAATGGTAGTTTCAAACAAGGATATCTACATCCATATGTATACTTCAGAAGTTATCAGACAATATTTACTACTGCATAAAACAGATGTAAGAAAACTCTACGGTTACTAGAACTACAGAGACAATATCACTGATTTTATAGTCCAAGCATAGGGGAATTTTACTTCTTTCCAGTTATTCAGTTGCAAAGGAGAAACCGATATTACATAACCGATCCCTGAATTCTGTATTAAAATTCAATGAGGTCTTTAATTTGTTTGACAGTTTTCTGTCTTTGCAAAGATGGCCCAGTGTATGGCATAGAAACCTGCCACTCTATAGCCAGAATTTCCAGGATGCCCAAGAAAATGGACAGTCATGAAAAATTAAAAGCTAAGAACGTTTAGAAGGTTAAAAGAAAAAAAAAATAGTACAGAAGGAAGACGATCCAGCAATCCCACCCAAATTTGATTAAAGCTTTCAGTAAAGACTATTCAGTACATATTCCACCTTCAAGGCAAAAATAAAGTTCTTCACTTCAATCAGTGGTACAGGATAAGTTGAAATAAATTTCATTAATTGGATGTATTTGAAAAGGTCATTTAAATATCACCACATAGTACACTGCATTGCTCAAGCCTAATCCTGCCTTCATGGAAAGCAATGGTGTTCCTAAGATGCTTCAGCACTCAACAAGAAAAAAACACTGTATAAATAAGGAGGGTCACAACATGTACTGACAGGTCAGAAGAGATGGTTCAGAGAGAAGTTTCGGCTCCACATTCCTTTCCTACACAGGCTAGCAAATTGTATTCAACACAGTAGTGAGAACTGATACGAGACAGAGTGTACAGCAGACCCTGGTCTTATCATCAACGACAACAAAAATTGTAATGGTGGAGCTATTACACTTGCATGTAATATTTTGTTGAATGTATACAATACTGAATATTCAGTAACTTTTATATAGTCAGAGTTCCACACTGTCTGGAGACCTGGCTTTTGGTTCATGACTATGAATCAGGTTAAAGGATGAACTCGTGAATTTTGGTTTTTTGGCCCTATCTTTTCTCCCTGTACACCTGTTAATATAGACATTTCCTCTTGTCTTCTGTATTTGCTACTGCCTTAAATTACCCATTTATTCAGGAATGCATAGATAGCTTCTTATTTTCCTCTACAAGAAGTCACATGGACTATACTACAGAATCATAGAATCTTAGGGGTTGGAAGGGACCTCAAGAGATCATCTAGTCCAACCCTCCTGGATCCCTCCAGGATCGCCTATACCACATCACACAGGACCATATCCAGGCGAGTTTTGAATATTAAATAACAAACTACTAAGTAGAGAACCACATTTTTTTTCCTGTCAAGATGACTCCTGATGTTAGAACTGTGAGCTAAGCCAGAGCTTGTCACCTCTGTGCCACTACATTCCTTGTAATAGTCACCAAATTCATTAATCTTTCTGAATACCCAGGTGGTTATTTTTGGGGTTTTTCATGTCAAACTTTCTTGCCTGTGGGGGATACTGAGGAGGTGAAGTCATCAATTTCTGTGAAATGCTGAGAGGTCTGCTCACCACTGGTTTCTAAAAAATATCACCATGACAGTAGATTTTCTAGGATGGAAAGAATGAAAATTGTTTTGCTTGGATCACACATAAGGAATCTGAATTAACAGAACTGATGAAGGGCAGACACATCTGGTGAAAGCGGGAAAGCTGTAGGAGGGAAATACCTACTGAAATGACCCAGAAAGAGTTAAGAGTTGAATGGAAAAATCCCTACGGGTTTGAACTTAACGTGCAGTGACAATGAGGAAATCCATCTGGATGTAAAGCTGCAAGAAATACAGGGCACCAAGAAAGGAGGCATTCATGCTTTTTATGAGTTAGGAGTTACTACATCTAGCATTTGTCATGATACCTTAGATAATATAATTGTTCTCTAAAGGGTTCTCCACACAGCACACATAATGAAGCAGGTTTCAAAAATGTAAGCTGTGGTGGGAAGTGAGTGCCTCATGGCAAACAGGAATGTTCCTTGCATTTCAAAAGCAGCCAGTTTCAGTAACTCAAATTCTTCACCCTGGTAACAGGCATGTGAACAGCCCAGGCTGTAGTTAAGATCAAGAAGATAATCATAGCTCTTGTCCTGCATGCTTTTAAATCCAAGATACTGGTCTGAGACTCACAGACATGTCCTGCAAGAGCTTAACAGGGTCAGTCATGCTTCCTTTATAGAAGAGCTAGGACTCAGAAGAGGTGAGTCAAGAATCCAGAGTAAATTATAACAGGATAGAGTTAGGTCAAGAACAGCAAAGGCAAGAGGAGGAATTGAAAGTATTTCACTTCACTTACAAACGCTGGGACAGTTGATATTGAATTAATGTTGTCTGGGGGGCAAAAAGGACTATTCCTTCCCTGCTTGCTTCCAGAATACAGTTGTTTGCAGAAAAGGAGGTGGAAGTCATCACCAATCCAGAAAAACACACTATTGTAGAATGGAAAACAGATAAACAAGCCCAGCTCCATGAAATCAGGGAAGTTCAAATGACATTGTTTGGAGAAAATGGAAAAGACTACATTTAATTGATATTCATGCCAGGGTAACAAACTGATTACCAGGCAAACTCACAAGGCACTTCTGCCAGATGCACTTGAGGACTTTGGCAAGTCATTTAGTCAGCATTGTCCTCAGCTGTCTAAGGGAAATAATCTTTTATTGTCTCAAAGACACAGTGAACTACCTGACTTATATGTTGATACCTGACATGCTCTGAAACTCTATAATGTGCTCATTACCATAACCTTTAAACAGATATTTTATTAAACATGATTTTAAATATTGCCGTTTAGAAGGTGGAATTAACAAGAAAATAAAGTAGAAAAGCAAAGTCAGAATCACACTGAAGCAACACACACTGGTTATTCTTGAGGCTGCTCATGTTTTAAACACTGCCTCTTAGAGCTGCTCAGTACTTTCCACCGAACACGACAGCGTCCGCTGGTGATTGACACTCAACCATTTCACAGTGCAGTTTTGTCAGCAGGAACTCAAGGAAAAAGTGAAGCTGAACACCTTTGGATAAGTGTGCACTCCTGAAAATGGCCATAATTTACCAAAGCCTCTTCCATTGATACTGATAGGAGTAACATTTTAAGATAAGCCTGTAGAAAAAACCAGTAATTTTCTGGTTTTTAAAAAACCCTGGTTTCTTTCCCTACTGCTTCTGTGGGAAGAGGAAGCCCCAGGCATCTGACTGCAAGCTCTCAGTCACCCAGTGACTCTGACCTGCAGAGCAATCACACCTCCATGGGGTAGCTATTCAGAGACATCGGAGCCTATACAGGTGAAGTGGGTTCCTTGCCTTTTTGGGTTGGGTTGGGGTTTTTGCCTTTTAAATGTTTTCTTTTCTTTTTTATTTTCCCCCCTTTTTCCCCTATCTCTGAATTCTTCAGTCTGTGGCTTTTTTTGGCCCTTTATTTAATTTAATTTTTATTATTTCACCTCCTATTTGCCTCTGCCCTCCCCCCGCTCCTCCAAAGGTACATTGATCACCACAAGCAGTTTGAGTTGGGAAAGGATGGCTACTTCAAGGTCACTGTGTAAAAAATGCCCAATGCTTTTCAGTGAAAGGGAAGGGAACAGAACATAAATGCCTTCCTGTTTCTATTCATTGTTTAGGGAAACCTTAGGAAGGAAGGAGAAAGTATGCATGGGGGGAAGACTGTATGGCCAGAAGAAGGGGGAAGGGCCATACACAAAAGGGCAGTCCATAAAGATAATGTCCCACAGAAAAAAAAACACACATGCAAAACCAAAACCAAAACAAACAAAAAAACCCCAAACCCAACAACCCACACTGCCATGCTAGTAGATGAGCTTGAGTTGGAGAGGGATGAAGGAGACAGATGCAGTTCTCTAGAGACAAGTAGTTCCCTTGAGGCCAATTGTCCGTGAAGGGGGTTGGCTGTCTTTGACAAGGACAGATACCACAGAAGGGAAGTGGCAAAACTGCTACAATAAATCCTGCATTTGTTTCTTCCTGGTTTTTCCCCACACTGCCAGAGGAGCAGGCTGCAGGTTGCATTTGCTCTTTGGTTCAGCCCTGACATGTTCTCTTCAGCTACCCAGTGTTTCTGCTTGTGCTATCAGGTGGGTACAACAGAGGGAAAGGAGCTTTTGCCATGGAAGCAACTTTGTAACCTGCTTCCCCTTCCTCTGCTTTCCTCCAAGCTCGTGTTGGTGATCTACAGATGAGATGCTGACTCCAAATGAGCAGAATAATTTGCTGTGTCCAACCACTATATGCAGCATTCATTTCTCAAATCTGTGATAGGATACAAGCCTGCTACTCCACCTCCAAAATCGTTTCTGTTACCCTCTGAACAGAAGGTAACATGCTGAACCTGGTAACCTGTTACCAACCTAACAGCTCTCTGAATAGCACTATATATCCCATATTTAAAACCCAACTATGCTAAACACACATCAGTGCTTAACAAGTGAGGAAATATCATATTCAGATGTAACTGAAGCTGCATTAAGATGCACAAACACAAGGATAAAACTGCTATTACAACCTATTTCATGTTAGCAGAGTATTTTGTAATGCTGCTTTCCCCAGGCTTAGGATTTTATGTTTGTTTTGAGTATCTGGACACAGAGAGAGGCAAAGGAAGTGTCATATTTTTTATTTTTATATTGTTTACAAACTACAGACTTGCAAGAGCCTTTATATATCATCTTTCAAAACACATTTGGAGTACTGCTGCTGTTGAAATACTAGGTTTCAATATCTATTCAGCTACAGTCACTTACAATGACGCTATTGTTCTAGGTACTCTACTTGCACGGAATAAAAGGCATTCTCTATGTCCAAGAATTTATAATCTACAGATTACACAAAATTTAGCCAAATCTTTTCAAACAAATATTCTTATTTTATTGCTGGAGAATTGAGAGAAGAAAAAAAAAATCTAAAGTGTCATCCCTATGGGCATCTAGAGCACAGCACTGCCATTAAGAGAAAACTGTGTTAAAAAAAAACACTGTGGCTTTTTATGGGTTTGTTTGGTTTTGGTTTTGTTTGGGGAGGGGGGTGTTAGCTGTAAATATTCATGCAGAAAACACACATTGTTTTTGTCAAAGAGAAAAACAATGCAAGTGATTAATAATGAGGACATTCTTGAACTTTCATTTCCTCCTGAGTACTGTCATGCTTGCTTTCTGATTCTAAAGTATCCCTACATTATGCTACAGCAACAAGACTCTCATCTTTAATTATCAATTCCCCTGCACCACCAGAGAGGTTAAACATATCCGAGCCAAGACAGAGTCAAACAATGCCCTTCAGCTGCCCTATTGCACTGTATTTCAGGGAGTCTACGGAGAGATTGCAACACAACAAGAGAGCTAAAAAAAGGCAACCCTGGAACCTGAGATAAGGAAGTACTGAGAAAAACAGCAACCACAAGTTCTCATGGGATGAGGCTTGGCTGACGCTAGTGCAAGAAATACATGAAAGAAACAAGTGAACCGCACCCATGAAGTGACAGCTTCTGTTCAGTGATAAAGACCAAGATAGGCTCCTGCAAGCTAGGTCTCTGCCTTGGTTATTTATGTCATTCAACTAGGAAAACCTACTAATATATAAACAAGAAGTCTGGAATCAGAAGTGTTCAGCAATTACCTACTTAATCCTCTATACAGATGTAACAAATACCATACCAAGCAGATTCTGTAATGAAATTTAAGCTGTGATGAAACTAATTTCTGTCTAAAGGCTATTAAATATATTAGTGCAAAACTGTGGACAGAGTTAATAGGCAAAAATTTCACTCCTGGTATATCTGCCCTACTAGTACTTTTGGTAAGGCAAAAAGGTCTTGCCATCTCAGGTTTGTGTTTTTATATGTATTAATGTAACACATGAAAATATCAAGCATATTGCATCCTTAGTGCACAGCAGCAAAGTACAAAATTGGTGGGGCCAGATGAATAATTTGGATTTGTCCTAAAAATCAAATTCTTAGAATTATAGAATCTTTTATGTTGAAAAGTACTGTTAAGACCACCAAGTCCAACCATTAACTTAGCACTATCAAGTCCGCTACTAAATCACATCCCCCAGCACCACATCTACATATTTTAAATACCTGCAAGAATAATGACTCCATCACTTCCCTGGGTAACCTGTTTCATAGGTTGACAACCCTTTTTCTTGATGTGAAGTCTAAACCTCCCATGGGGAAGGCTGTTTCCTCTTGTCCTATTGCAGAGTGATTGGGAGAGTGGTAAGGTCTCTGCTCAGCCTCCTCAGTTTCCTTAACATCTGGGGTTTTGTTTCATTGTAACTGTGCTGGTTTAGACTACCTCTTCACTGCTCCCTTAAACTAAGATGCTTCTCAATTGGTTTTCCTAAAAACATACACAAAAAGTAAAATAAAATACTACAATACAATATGTCTCTCATCTGTGCTTTTCCTCTAACTGATGCACTGGGGTCTATAAATAATCACAGCACAAATTGAATTCTCATTTTGGATTGATTTCCTTTGCCATTTCACCAAGTGTGCAAACACCCTAATCTCCTTTCCCCCCCACCAGAGTCTTGTAAAGACAATTGTGCACTAGTCCTTGGCAGGCTGTGCACTCACTCCTCAGCTTTGAGGACTAAATGATGCCATTTTAATGAAGTTGTCATTATCGGTGAGTTTTTAGAATGCTTAGAATGATTCCTGTAGATCCACATCGGTCTGTTGATACCTCATGGAGTTGAAAGTAAGCTGAACTTTGTTGGTAAAGTCTTAAAAGGCTCTTCAGTGATGAAAGGAGTCAACTTGGATTAGACATTTGGAGGGATGGCCCACATATTTATTTGTTGCAACACTAACGAATATATACAGGACACACCTGTTGTTTCATCTCTCCAGAGACAGGTGCTTACACTCTTGATTTAGTTCTGTTTCTACTTGCATTCTTTTGCCTGAGCCACCTGACCATCCATATATGAACATCTCAGCCATGCCTTTATTTCTGTTTTGAATGTATGGTATCTATATGGGAGTAAAGTCTCAGCTGTGCTTTAACATTGTTTGGTGTCTCTACCCTGCACAGCAAAGAGGTAGGTCAAGTAGTTACTTGCCCCCTGTTTCACTGCAGAGAGTAGGAGAGTTCTTGCCCAGCTGGAGAGGATGAGTATCCTAGTACAGCAAACTACAAGAATACCCCACAGAAAGACACACAAAAGAAAGAAAAAAAAAAACACAAGAAAAATGCTCAAAAGGTGAGATGCAGTCATAAGAGAGCAGGAGCCTAAGAAAAATAAAATAAATCTGTTTAGATCCAGCTCCAGGCAGTGAAGCTTACTGTGTAGTATAAACATATCTTTCTTTCTTTATGGCTGGGTAAGCTGCTGCTCGTACCTCCAGAAAAATTAAACTCCAGAATTAAAGATTTTGTTGATCTACCCTTAACAGCACCATCTGTCTGCTGGGTCATGCAGCAACATTACAGCGCTGACTATTTTATAGGGTGAAGCAAAAACCAAATCATCGTTTGAGAACAAGCCCTTCAAGTACACAAAAGAGTAATGTAATTAGTAGACATGGTAGAAAAAATTATGAAAACTGCAAGATGGACAGAATTGTAATGATGACATGATCTAGTATGTAGATTAATGCCTTCTAAACAGGACAAGATTGAAAGTCAAGATTTCAGTTTATTGATTCTGGCAATGATTTGTATTTCTTACATCTTTCAACAGCATGAATGAAACATTTTACGAAGTTACTGACGCAAAACAAGCTTTTTGTTTGTAATATGAAAATGAACAAAAATAATTTAAGGAAGCTGAAATGAAAGAAACAATGTAATGTTCTACTCAGTGTTCACCAGGGCAAGTTTCAAGCTTAGAAACTAAGGAAAAACATGAACTGCAAATACTATTCGTGACAGATCTGCTTTTAAACAAGGTAGGGAAATAAAGAAATATGACTGTCAAGAGCACTACTATGTTTTCTTTCATTTTAGGCTGTAGTCAAAAGTTTCAAATGTTTGCTTTTTAAAGACCCAGCTGACAAAAATAAGCTGCTTTTACAATTACATATGACATATGCTTAGAAATTAATCAGCTTAATTCTGTACTGTGTATTTATGTATGGCTCAGCCATGATATTTTCCTCATGCAAGGCCCAATATTAATTCCAATCACAGACTGCTCTCTACTGGTAATAAATTATGTTAAAGCTCATTAAATATCTGCAATATCAGAGACATGTGAAGAACCGCAGCTGGCATATACCCTGCCTTCAAATCAGTGCAGGAATGGAAGCCTTAAGAAGGCAACATGAATTTGAAAGTGAGAGTAGAAGGCAAATACTTTTGCCAAAAGTCATTCCACTTTTATATGGACCCATCATGGCCCTATTCCTGCTCCCACTGAATTTAATATCAAAACAAGCAGCTGTTCTAGATTATTTGGCAGGGGTTTGGTTTTTTGAATGTAAATAATTGTTTTTGCTCTCAACCAGGGTGCGACTTTCAAAAACTAAACATGCTGGCCACAACCAGAAAGGTTTTTGTGAAAGAGCTCAAGCTTATTTCTATAGCACTGGCATTTTTGTTTCCCTCTTGCATACATGTGCTACCTTTGATAATAACAGTAAAATACACTGTTCCTGGTCTGATTTTGCTTCTACTGAAGATGCTAGTGAAACATCACTGAAAGATGTACATGTTTTGAACCTCAGGAGAAAAAAAAAATTAGACACTGGGGTTTTGTTTGTTTTTCAGGTTACAGAGTAGTCAGACTTCAGGCCTTGCTGAGGTTCCAGCTTTGAACCTCACTAGTTCCTGAGACATAAGCTCTTGACAAAGAGCAGGCACAAAAGCTAGCCAATCTGGTTCTCATTTATCTCAGACCAACCTCCAAACGGAAAAAAAAAATTAAAAAAAAAAAAAAGGCAAAATAAACCCAAATCAACCTACTTCTGAGACAAGCTAAATTTCTTTCTTTTGTCTCCTTTCCCTGCTTACTTTAATGTTTGACTGTTTCTTCCCATGGCTCTTTGAAATATCTCTTTCTGTCCTGGCACAGACTTGTACAATGTGGGAGTGGAGTTAATGCTGGGATTATTGAGCTTGTCCAGTGCAGTGTAAGAGTGTTGGCCTGTACTCCTCTGTTGTTCCACTTAGTGTCCTATACCACCTGTTGCTCATTTTGTTTTCCACATGTTCTTCAATAACTGGCCAGACTTAGCTGTACTTCTTGACAGAGTCTTAACTTACCTTCCCTGTTGTTTCCTCCCCAGCTTTTCCACTAAGGTGTCTATTTAACCACTTTTAAACAATGTTGCATATGCTGTATTTTGTTTTGTTCATCCTTAATGCTTGACTCTAACGCACTCATTAAAATAAACTAAAAATCTACGATTGAGAGCAAAAAAAACCAAATGTGAAGGTTTGGGAGTTCCCCACCCCCCCACACTTTGTAAAATGACCCAGACTAGCACTCAGTCGGCTGGAAGTTAAATGATGAAGCTATATTTACAGCTTTGCACAATGTACAGCAGATATTTACACTATATACAGTGTGAAGTAGACATCATGATGTTTTCCTTTCACAGCCTATAGTGTAATTTTCTCTATTAAAATATTCCAATTAGCCTCAAACCAGCACACCAAACCACAAACAGAGCAAGTCAGAGTGTCCCACAAAATCTTGGTTATAATAGAAGTACTGGTTGATTTGTTGCCTCCCTCTGTGTCAAATTAATCCAGTGTGATAATTTTTTGCAAACATATGGATCACATAAAAAAAAGAAAACTCTTGTAGGTCTGGAGAGTTCAAAAGCATCTCTCATCGTGAGATCTTGCTTTCATTGAATTGAATTGGATTCAGTTCATAGTCTAGTAAGAATTTTAATGAACTAAATCTGAGTTGCTCCATGATTCTAGAATGATTTAGACAGTGTTTGGGACCTACTTAAGCTGTAAGAGCCTACTCCCAAATAGCTCGTATTGCATGGCACAACCCTTTCCAGTAGTATCATTAGAAGGATGATCTCAAAAGGTGTCACTCTGCAGTTGACAATCTCAATAGCTCTGCTAGAGGACTCCTTCTTGGGTAGAACTTTACTCGACAGTGGTACTTTCAGGTGTGCTCAGGGAATCAAAATCAAGGCAAGAATCGAACTGTACTTCTAAAAATCAGAAATAGCCTTCATCTTACTGGCCTCTGAATTTCAGAGGACCAATACTGCTTCAACAAGGTGATAGTCGGTGTGTTTGTCCTGAAACATTTCTCTTTCTCTAGTTGATGATTATTTCAAGTTTCAAAGATAATGCAACATTATACACTGAGATGTCCAGCAAACATGGCAATGTAGAACATACAGCTCAGCACTGAGTTGCACAGCAACCCACTGCAATACCGATACAAAAGAACACACTGATAGTAAACTAAAGATATTTAAAGTCCCTCGTCCAAACGACTCAGGTTGGAAAATCTACTGCCCAATTATTATGTGACCAGTTATTAGATAGAGTTGACAAATATTTCCTCCACTTTGCTTTGCTTCACAGTTGGCACTGTTCTTCTGCCTTTTGGAAGAACTGGAGCTCTTGCCAGACTGCTTGGCACTGCTCTAATTGACAATTTTAGGGTAGTAAATTAGCAGGGTTTTTCGTGTTGTTTTACTTCTAATTTTAATCAGACATACAGCCACTTGGCACACCAAGCCACACACTCTTCTGTGCAAGTTCACAGTGCCTCCATAAAAATACCCTCATTGAAATGTAACTTAACTTTAAAAGAGTCACACAAAAGCAATGTGCTGACTAAATGCACTAGTACGGTGCATTGAGAGACTGTGAATTCCAATTTCAGCCATGCCAGTCATTTGGCATTAAAATATGCACCAGCTGTGAGTGTTTGGATCTCGATAAGTCAGAGTGTGCTGGAAAGCTGACAAGATACTGCTGTGAAAATGTTTCCAGCCCCTAATCTCTGCTGTCTCCTCTTTTTCATATTTTGCTACCCATGTTGGTGTATAATGCAGGGAGAAATAAATGCAAAATCCAAGGAAGACGTGCATGGGGTGGCACCAAGTATTTATAGACCTTGTAAGATAGTGCTGTCACTCACACAGCTCTGGACTCCTTTTTGATGAGTTGTCTCTGCTCAACCTTTCTAAATTGCTAATTTATTGTCCTTACACAAGGAAGAGCTCTGTGTTTGTAAAATTGGGAGATGTAACATGGCTGGGATGTGAAGGAATAGTGGGAGTGAAAGCCACACAGAGCCCTTCAAACTGGGGCACTAGCTGCTGTCAAAGGAGATGAAAAATTAGTCTTGACAAGGAAGTATTTTTGGACTGATTTATCAGTCATATCATTCTGTAAACTCTCTTTTGAGCAAATATTTCTTTCTCTCTTCTCTATTATTTATTCATATCCACATTAAATCCCATGCACAAGCCACCAGATTCTAACCTGCTGAGGAGTGCAGAACTGTATGCTTCCCATCTGCTCTACTTACCCAACAAGACATTCTGGATCTTATCTTGCCATTCTCCCTTTGTCACAATCATCTTCCTGGTCACAGAATAGGAGTAAGGAAAGGGCAGGGAAGGTTAAAACTTCATTTCAGAGCCTGAATCTTTTGTAGTAGAAAGCCAAAAATAGTCTGCTTTAAAACAATAAGCCACTGTTCAAATCACAGCAGTTTCAGTTGCTTTAAGGTCCAGTTCTATAAGCAGGTGACCACACCATTGTCCTCCTCATTTCTGACAGTTTCAAGGGATGCAAGAAAGGAGAAGACACAGAACCTTAGCAGGCTGGCAGAAAGCAGAAACTCTTTGGTCTAAACAACAGTTTCCCTCCTCCAGTGCTTTGCAAATGTCAGGCACAAAGGACAAGTGAAGGCTGGTGAGTAGAAGGGCTAGAACAGCATGACATGATTGAGGACAGTCCTGCTCTAGCTGTGGGAGGACAACCTGCAGAAATGCAGGGGGCTGATGTAGGAATTACAGGACCTGGCAAGGTAACACATTGAAATTCTTTTCTGTCTAGATAGAATTCTTGAAAGCTGGCAGGATTTTAGCTGTAGCTCAAGGATGTTTTTGTAATGTAAAGACCTCATAAACCCTCTAGCTCAGGGAGAATCAAAGTGAGGCAGAGAAATATCAGAATCACACATTTATCCAAAGGTGCAATTACATTCACCTTCTGGAGCTATCCCCTGTTACTTCCATGAATGGTGTCATCCTGTGCATATCTGCAGTGGGAACATTCCNTTATCAAAACTGTGAGTAGAAGGCAGATACTAATTACAGAACCTGGCATTAAAGAGGAATGGCTAAACTAGATCCTTTTTCCCCAAATGAGGTCTGTAGGGGAATAATGTAAATTAAGGTATATGCACAAAGTTCTGAGCTAGCCAAAGCAGCATTTTATAATCAAAATACCATTCCACAAATGCAAAGGTCACCTTACATAAAGCTGAGCAAAACTGAAAAGAAGTAATTTGATAAATCCAATAAACAGATTTCCCCCCACCGCCCCCTTCTCATAGAAATAAATAAAAATAATAACTGCCTTACAGCCAATGTCTGAAAGCAAAAAAGCAACCAGGTGCAACAGTTAAAACCAGGGGAGTTTCCCATTTCAAGTCAAGCTCACTGCAGGGAAAACAGAGCAAACTAATTATGATGTAAATCTACAATGAATGATGCAAAAATAGTATGCAATGTAAACAATAATTTTGAAATTCCCAGTTTGTATCAGCATGGATCTGTTTTATACACTCCAGAAGTGTAACTCAGAAAAGATATTTTTGTACTAATGAGACTCCTACTTTTTAATCAAAGAATAAATTAAAGCATTTTCAAAAGCATGCCAGCCTCATTAATTAGTCCCATTAAAATGTAAAAGATGAATACATACATTTGCCTCACTTTGCGTTTGCATCTCTTTACCTTAAACATCCTATCATGCGTTATTACAGGCATGGCTGAAGTAATGTCTATTATTAATATTTCTTGACACCTCTCATTAGAAGATCCTGTGTTCAATTGTTAGCAATTTATCTCTATTTTAACTATTTGGGCTGAAATTTTTACAGTGGGCATTGCAGAGAAATTCAACCAAAGCATTTCTGTGTTTCTCAAGGATGAGACGAAGGAAAACAAAATGTTTTATCTGTGTCACAAAGCTCTAGCAATTGATTTTTCAGTGGTAGAAATGCAAGTGGATCCATTTCAGGAAACACATTGAGGAAAAGGTTTGAGATTAAGACAAGGCTACTTCATGCCATGCCTATGAAAACCCATTGGCATTTTGAAAGTTGTAATCCATTCTATTTTTCCCAAGCCAATTTATTCACACAGTATCACAGTATCACAGTATCGCAAGGGTTGGAAGAGACCTCAGAGATCATCAAGTCTAACCCATCACCACAGCCCTCAAGACTAGACCATGGCACTAAGTGCCATGTCCAAACGTGCATCTAAGGCGAACAAAGTCTTTCAGTTTTACTCCTTGATTGCACCAACCTAAAAGTCAGAAATAACAAACATTGGCATAGTCTGCCCAGGGCAGTGTTGGAATCAGCATCCCTGGAGATGTTTAAATGGTATGTGGATCTAATGCTTAGGGATGCAGTGTAGTGTTGACCCTGCAGTGCTGGGCTGAAGATTAGATTAGATGACCTTGAAGGCCTTTTCCAACCAAATATATTCTGTGGCTCTGTGACTAAGGACACTGCTGATTGACCACCCAAGTACTATGACTTCCATCATGAGTTGCCTCTTCCACCATGCTAGAAGCTCCATTCATTTGTAACAAAGCTCCACATCTCCCTATGCAGAAGGGGATCGAATGTCTTCTGGACAGCTTCTCTTATCTGAAGTGAAGGAGATCTCTGTGGATTTAGGCATTTTAGCACTTTAAATCAACTGTTACCTCCAGTAGATATTAGGATAATGCCTCAGGACAGGACTGCTGCATATTAAGTTCTCTTTTTAAGAGCTAGAAAATCACTCGGATGAAATACCCACACACTTTTTTCTGAACTGTCTTTGGATGGCCATACTTATCACTCAAAAGTGAGGAAATGCTAAATTTAAGCTTGTCTCTGCAACCATAAGTCACTCCTGTTTTTGTAGGAATTATCCCGTTCTATTTTCCCCACAGGGCAAATTTCATCCAGTGCACAGCAGGAATCACGTTCACTAAATGAGCAGCAATTCAATAATTTCTCCTTCTGTCACTGTTCATTACTGGTCTAGAGCCCTGGGTTTTTTTTTTTTTCACGTTATTTAGACCAAGTTCTAAAAGCAGCATTGTTTCTGTGCTTGCCAGCATAGTATCAGACCATTTCCAATATGTCAGCTGATTTATTTTCACCATTTCCATGTGAAATAAGGGGGTTGATTATTCTCATTTAGGAATGAGAGGCTAAGGCTTAGAGGACTATTGTGTGTCTGACATAAGATGAAGTAGTAAAGGAAAGAAAAAAGCACTATACATTTAACTACTGAGCAGACTCACAAATTGGACCCATGTCTAACACTGTATTTCTACACACAACTAATTGAACCTGAAAAGATGTGGACCCCACTATCTGCAAACACACGATGCCGATAACTCTTGTGCACCAAGGCTAAGAGTGCTTGCAAAGTTCTGCCAGTTTGAAAAGCTGTACCAGTTTGTGAGGACAGATGCTCTCTTGCAACAAGGAAATGTATCGATGTTACTAAGTGGTGGAATGCAAGAAGTTGCACAAGATTTGCTACAGCCTGATGGACAGTGGTCTGCCAGCAAACATACTGAGCAATTTATAAATCAAGCCTCCAGCTGAGCTTCCAACCAATGATTTGGTCAAAATACTCAGCTTGCTCTAGTTCTAGATGCACGTTCTAATTAAGGTGAGTTTTGAAGGGAGGCTGCTTAGGACAAGTGCTGCTGGAGCTCCAGAGCCCCCTCCCAGCACATGCAGCCATATATGCTGCAGGCAGGGCTGGAGCAGCTGTGCTTTTCATGAGAAAGGCAATTCCATTAAACTAACAGCTGTGAATGGAGTAAGAATTTACTTTACTGTGACTTTATTTTCTGTGATTTTATCTACTTATCTTTACTGAATAAAGCAATTTGAGTCTGATTTTATTGTCTCATCGGTCAGACTAACAGGTGTCCCAGTTGCAAGAGTTAACCAGTAGATGTGTGTTTCCTCTGAAACTGAAGGAATGACTTCAGAGACTTTTGGTTCTATAGCAAAGAAAGGGATTCTTTAGAGAGGAAGTCTCAGCAAACAAATGCTTATTACAATATTAGCACCAGACATTAACTGGGTGGCAAAGTCAGTCCATTGTTATTATGAATGTAGAAGGCATATAAAAATGGAATTTCTCAGAGTGAGCATACAAAACTCTTTCCTTGTGATACTAAGCCCTAGTCTGTGTGGGCTGACAGTACCATTACATTTACTGCATGCTGACAGCTGAGTTAAGAAGTGTAACACTATGGTACAGAGGTGTCAAGATTGATGAAATTAATACTGGGATGTGTGGTGTTTAGCTTGTTGAGCCAGCTGACTTAGGTGTGTTTAGAGAAGCAAAGGCTCTCTAATTTAGCATAAAGAAAAACTATTTCTTTTTTTGAAAGATTTCTGATGCTTTCTTTTAAAAATTGTGTGTAGCCAGTATTAGACTTCTAGCTGAAGATAGCAGTTTCCTGCCTAGGCATATGTCTGTTATTACAGATGGGGAAAATGTAGCAGAAATGGAGCTACTCTGAAGGAGATCAGCCAAGTGAATGATTTAGGAGTCTGAATTATGATACTCTACTCCCATTACCCTGCTCTAATCAAGAAACACTAAGGCTTGGAAGACAAAGGCTTTTTACCATTGCAATAAGCAGTACCCTTTCAGAGCTTACTTGTCACTGAGCTAAGCAACAAGATGACTCAGAACCAGGTTATAAAGTCTAGGGTGGGATGCCAGAACCCACTTTATCAAGGGAGTATGTATCTACTACTTGTTCAGGAGGAGGGTGGTCAACACACTCCAAGATGTGGTTTCAGACTAAGTAGTTCCAATACTGTCCAGCAAAGATAGCACTAGCTCTCTGCCACAGGTTTATCAAATCTCCTGCAATGGTTTAGATGTTAATCTCTCTTTAACCATCAAGGTGCTTTCACCTTTAATCTTGACAGAGTATTTTATCTTTTCCTTTTTATAAATTAACTTGAGTTGATGTGGGAGATTACTAGGGTATCTTGTAGTCAGTAAACACACTTGAGTGCCTGCTGTTCTGAACCACACGAGTCAAGAATGTAAGTATTGAGGAAAAGATGAGCAGGGCTTCCTTCTACTACAATTAGGGGGTTACTTAGTTTGATTAGGTACATCAGAAATGATAATGCACACTTGGTAAAGACAGACATATTAACACAGGAAAAATATTAAGGTAATCTGATATGAAGAAAATGATGAACACATTCTTTCTTCTCTATATAGGTAAAGACAATTTACCTTTGTATTCATCTATGCCTATGTCTATATATTTCTATCTATATTTAGGTTCAGCTTGGTTTTTTCTTCTTGTTTTAAAAATATTTCACTGGGCTACCAGTTACAGCTAAAGGAAAATTAGCCAAATGTCCAAAACATCTTAGGCAACCACATGTGTATTAGCCCATCACAACATGCATATCTATGTTCCAGGCTCCACAGCAGTCACCTTATGGTTTTAAGTGTATGTCTCATACAAACAAAGAAATCTGAGGTCGTCAGACATTACATTCATGTTACCTGAGCATCTTGCTTTTTACTGAAGTTTTCATGCACAAGCAATATTAACATCTGTTTCAGAGATCTCTGCTGGAATTGTAACTTCACACAGCCAAATTGCCTATGCTTCCACTGAGGAAATGGCTATTTATTTTATGCAGCCATCTGGGCTACAAATAGTATGTTTCGCCATTTGTGGTCTTGTTTTTCAGGGCTTCTTGTATGAAATTTGATTCCTTCATAACTTACTTCTTTGGCAAATGACATTTTTTTAAGCAATCAAAATTGTGAATGAATGTTTCCTAAGAAATTTAGAACATCAGCTTCAAATCATAAATATTTTGGATGTAGAGCCAAACCCTAATTGCAACAGCTTTGATGGTCTATTTTTTTTTTCCCTGTGAAATCATATGTAAAAATAGTCTTTACAAAACCAGTTACCATTGGACAAATGACATATGTTGCTGCAGAATTAATACTTCCAAATGGTACTGGTCAAGCTGTTTGCATGGTTTGAACACAGACTGTTGCAATCTCAGGGTCCAGGCCCTGTCTTTTTAAACAAAGGGACCAATGGTAATGACTAACAGCAGAAATAGATATTCACAAACCTTTATTTACAGTCTACTGGTTTTGCTTGGATTATGATGGAAATGCAATTACTTCTTTCCTTCTCCTAACATACTTATTCATATTTCCTTTTAATTGATTTTTGTCTCAGAGTTACATGTCACAATCCAAAAAGTATCATGAGATCTTGGAAGGCCACTTATGGAAATAGTGAAAAATTTTGAATCACAGATAATAAAATAAGAGCTGATTTTCCCAATCTCTGCTTGTTGTAGTCACAAACTGGTTTATGCTACACCATAGAGCTCACTAACACAAGGGAACCAAGAGCAAGACTCTAAGCACTTCAGCTCTGTTCTTCATACTCCAGATATGCTCTCTTTTTACCTACTTGAAAGGATCTCTTTGTAACATAGACCTAATATTCCACCTTTCCACACAAGTGAGCCAGGAAGTTTCTGCTCCCAGAAATCTACTTTGCACATAGAGCAGCCTGCCCTCTGCTTTCCCTGCTACATCTCTTCCCTGGCCACACCCTCCAGCAAGTGGGGGTGTGTTTCCTCTCATTCTTCCCACCAAGGGTTAATTCATTCCCACTATTAACTTGCTCTGCCAAGGAGCCCAGCCACACAAACTAGCTATCGTTAACCAGGTTGCCCTTCCATCCTTGCAAAATGGTGGAGATAAAACAAGTAACAAGCTATACCACAAAGAAACTGCAGGGAAGTACATAGCTAAACTAGGCAACAGAAGGTCATTCAGTTTATTCTTCTCACAGACTAAGCACGGAGCAGATTAAACAGCTCTTGTTTTTTCCTCTCTTCATCAGCTCTGCTATATCCACTGCTATGCAAACTTTAGGAGACACAAAGGAACATATTGCCCAGATGAATCTCTTTTTCATCTTTTTCTTAACTTAGCCATCAATTTATGTTACCTGTTGTCATGGGTTCAGTTGAATTAGCTGCCATCACACCATCTTCAAAAGGAAATTACTGGTTAGAGCAAAGTAGCATGGGACAGCATGGCCAAAAAGGCCAATAGGATCCTGGGGTGTATTAAGATGAGTGTGCCCAGTAGATCAAGGGAGGTTGTCCTCCCCCTCTAATTTTCCCTGCTGAGAACCCATCTTGAGTACTGCCCTCAGTTTTGGGCTCCCCAGTTTAAGAGGAACAGGGATCTCCTGGAGAAGGTCCAGCAGAGGGCTACAGGGATGATTAGGGGACTGGAACATTGCCTTATGAGGAGAGTTTGAGTGACCAGGGGCTTTTTAGTCTGGAAAAGAGAAAACTGAGAAGGGATTTAATACATGTTTAGAAATATCTGAGGGCTGGGGGTCAGGAAGGAGGGGACAGGCTCTTCTCACTTGTTCCCTGTGATAATACAAGGAACAATGGATGGAAGCTGCAGCATAGGAGGTTCCACCTCAACACAAGGGGGAACTTCTTTACTCTAAGAAGGGTCCCAGAGCACTGGAACAGGCTTCCCAGAGAGGTTGTGGAGTCTCCTTCTCTGGAGACTTTCAAGGCCTGTCTGGATGTGTATGACCTGAGCTAGATTGCATGGTCCTACTCTGGCAGGGGGGTTGGACTCTTTGGGTCCCTTCGAAACCCTGACATCCTGTGATCATGTGGCTGTGTTAACTCAGGACACCTGTCTTCCTTACCAGCTCCAGACAATCCGTAATGTTTCTGCTCTCATCTGGCTCTTCACTTTCTTTTCACAGGGGTGTGGTGCCCTAGTCATCAGGTTCATCATCTTCACCTGGATCAGCCACTAAATGGTAAAGGGCTAGTGGCAAGTGTTTTCCATGCAGCAATCTTAATCTCCTCCTACAGGATACTTCTTAAACCCTCTTTTTTTCAAGAACACTTTTACATAATTAACATGCTTTCAAAGACAAAGTATCAAGGACTAATAGAGAAACCTGTTGTATTAAAACAGAATGCAAAAGCAATTGAGCAACCTAAGACTGTACATAGTATCCAGAACTTCTGCAGAATTCCATAAAGCCTTAGTTCAATACTGGACTTTCCTGAATCTGGTATGTGGCTTCTTTTCCTCCAAAGCATTGCTCGGTTTCAAACTGTATTCTTCCAATCTATTAAATCGTGACTAGAATAGAAGGAGGAGGCTATCACAATCCCAGAGAAATGCATTAATAGTAGGTTTAGCCTACACTGCTGTCAACAGGTCCATAGCATTTGTAAGAAGACAATCAAATCTGAAAGGAGACAAAACCCTTTTCAGCTGGTTGTCTGAATGAATCAAGAAATAATTATTCTTTTCTCTGAGGCTTCCCTCCTCAGACAGATTGGCAGAATTCTCCCCTTGCTCAGCAGAAGTAAATATGAGTAAAACAGGTCTGAGCAGCTTTACAACTTTGGGAGGCTTGGCTGCAGAGGAAGCTCTACCTCTTTTCATTTTTGCTTGTAGCATAAACCACTGGTCTCTTAAGTGCTTGAGTATTTTTATTTAACAGGAGTCATCGAGCTCAGGAAGGTGACAGCTAAGAGGAGGCTAATGTGTGGATGATCTAGTTCATGCACTAGGAGACAAGAGCTAAGTATGGATGTGAAAGGCATTGGTTGGAGGGATGCATTATGCCTTCCAGTGTGCTACCTGGTTGAGTCAAGTGCCATTTCAATTCTCTGGGAAGCATGAGCACGTTCTCCTTCTAATGAAGATGCAGAGGAGCAAACAAGAAGACTCTGCAGCTGATGGCATGTATGACATAAGGGTAGGACTAGAGAACACCTTCCTACCCTGTAATGGTGAGCAAACCCAGATTTTATTACAGATTATAGGAGCTTTCTAAACCAGTTCAATCACATCACATACTCTTGTTTTTCGTAGTCATCAATAAGTTGCTGTATCTGTAAACAGGCTTGTCATTACAAGGTGGAGGGTAGACAGAAAAGAAAAAGCCATATACTTGTCTCATTGGTATAATTTTCTGTATGTTTAGGATGTCTATGTGGGGAGAACTGAGTAATATAGAGAACATTAAAACACAGAAGATTATATATAAAGAAGCAGGGTGGTGAGATCTGTTCTTGTACTGTACTAAAGCAGTGGTCTCCTAAGTGGAGCATATGCCCTCAAGAGGACACTCTGGAAGGAAGCAGGTACTTTGCATACCATTAACAAATCTTGAAAAAATTTAAACCAGTGCTTATGCCATATTTATTGCATCCTTTTTCAATTACTATCCTTGTGTATATTTTATAAGGTACATAACATATTAGTATAGTAGTAAGGGTGCATGTTCAAAAGTTTTTGACTCAGAAGCATGCAATCAAAAAAACTGGAAACCCAAAGGACTGGTCTTGTAGGCAGCTTCAGATCAGCTTTATAACTAGGAGTCCTGAAACAGCAGGACACATAGAACTAGTGCTAGGGCCCAAACATCAGACCATGTGGAGACCACAATAAAGCAAACAATGCTCTGAATGGTAAAGATATGAGCAGAGGGCAAGGAAAATACAGTCACTTGTTACGCCTCTTGCTGCTGTTCCAAATAATTGCATAAATGTGAGATTCATGCTGTAACAACTCAAACCTGTCAAGATGAGCTACAGATGATATTTTAAACTGACTACAGTATTTTGTGCAGACTTTGCAAATTCTGAGCATGTCATTCAGTACTGGCCATATGTTTCTTATTAAGGACATTAAGCAAACAGAACAGCAATTATTCTAAGAAAAAAGTTTGTTGAAGTATAAGAATAAGAACATTGCTGCAGTAGATAGCAATAACTCCTTTGGGTTTATCTTTGCATTCTTAACAGTATATATTACTTAATTGATAGATCATAATAGTTAATTTGGAACTATTAGGTTTATTGTATAAATATGTGGTCAAGAGCTCTTCAGTGCATACCACTGTAACTGTAGACTATAACAGATGCTCTGAAGCTGTCAGCTGAGTTTGTCACAATCTATTTTAATCTGAAAAAAAAATCTCAATTACTTTGCAGTTGCCAACACACAATTTAAGATGATTGTTCGGTGCCATAGCTGAGCACTGTTTAATCACAGAAGGTGAAATACTACAGTAACTATGAAGAACAGGAATCACTAGCATCAGCCAAATCACAGGGGACTCAAATTCAAAGTTAATCACAGAGATGCTTGCCATATGTTTACAGAGGGCAAACAATGAGAAAAGATGGGATGGGAGACAGATTATTCCTCTGTTAACTCTACTCAGCTACTTCAAAAAATGATGAGGAAACACTAATGCTACATTTATAGTTAAAAAGCAATAGCTGCCGCTGCCTACCCTTTCCTAACTCAACTGTCTACTGCCAGCCTGCTGAGAAAGCTCTGCTGGGAAAGAGGGCACAGCTCAGCTCAACCATTGCAGATACAACTTTGAGCCTAGCCAGTGTATCCCAGCACAGGAACTCTGGAAAGAGTGATGCCACCTTTTTCTTTACCTGTCTTTAAGCCCTTTGGCACATTACATTGCCTCTCCTCTGCCCCATAAGCATAGATAAGTGGTTGAGAAGGTCAGATATACGCACCTAATTTTGCAGGTTAAAAAGAGAGTTCAGCAAGTAAATTTCAGCTACTCTTAAGTGCGAAGGCTAATATAAATGCTCAGCAAACCCAGTTGTCTGTCTCTACCAGTCTCTTCACTCAGAATATGACTATCTATAATCATGTCATTCAAAAAGACTTCTGCTAAGTATTGAGGGGAAAGCAGCTTCCTTTGGTGAGGGGAGGAAAATGCCTGTGGCTGCAAGCTATCCATCATCTTTAAAAAGTCCAAGATGTACTAAAGCTCCCTAAATTTTTACTTCCAACAGAGCCAGATAAGACCAGTGTTTTCTTGACAGGCACTCCTCCCATGTCAAAATCTGCTTCCCAGTACAGTTTCGCAGACGTCCACCTGCCTGCTAGGTTGTATCATAAATAAATGCCCATTATGTCTTTACTTGAGAAAGATTTTATTTTTGATGGTTTTTTTCTTTTTCCCTGTGTATTTGAAGAAAGATACTCTTTCTCCCAGCCAGGAAATAGTCATTTTGAGGTAAGACCTTAAAATTGATGATTTTGAAAGTTTTTCCTATTGCCATGCTGTTCTGCTCCTGCATTCCTGTGGTGCCAACAGATGAAGTTGTAAGCCTGCTCGCCTCCCTGCATCTAATCCTGATACTACTCAGCAGCAGGGAAGGTGGGCAAATGTTCACTAGCAGTTGTTGGCAAAGAAACACAGCAGGATTTAAACTGGATGATGCCACTGCATGTGTAAAACAACCATTTGAGCAAATGCTGCTATAGTAGCATCTCTAACCAGTAAAACAGAATTTGCTGTTAACCTTTTGTTTCCTAGCTAGCTGTACTGATGAGTTCTGATTAATTGTAGTTATTTTTTTTTTAAAACACACACACACAATCTTACTGATAAAAAAAAATAATTAAAAAAGATAAATGCTTGTTGCCATGACAGAATTTGTGACCACACTAACAAAAGTAAATTGCAAAAGCCAAACTGGAATAAGAGTCTGCTGCATTCGGGTAAATTATTCAATGTCATGTTTCCCAAGGTTATTTTTCTCATGATCTCCCTTCTCTTCCTTTCCAACTTGTACAGCCTGGTCTTTAGTGGATGTGCCCCAATTCCAGATGTTTCATGGTGTAACTATAGTCATTTTATAGCATTCTAGGACTGCTATGAATGAGCAAGACTGTAACAGTGATTTTTCATGCTTATCTGCTATTCAAAACTAGATCACCTACTGTGTCATCAAAATGACTGGTCACCACCATCCAAATAACAGGTTTTCCCCAGGCTCTCAGGTTTCCTTGTTTCTGATAGTTGTTCATACAGACCATAAAAGCTTTTTCTCCTTCAAAGTGAGCTCCATCATTCTTTAAACTTAGCAGTTTGGTATCCAAGAAACACATAGTAAAATATCAGAAAAAATGCACTCAATATTAGGAATGGGAATTAACTTTTTTTCTGGTCTTCCTTGAAGGTGATGGGAAAATATGTATCCCACAGCCAGCTACAATTCTTAAATGTTTGGCTACTGCAATCCAGAAGACCAAGTTTAACTGAAGAACTTGCTTTTTAGTCATGCTGATACCTCTTGGAGCATTTAACTGAAGCACAGATTTCCTGTTAGGAAGTGTATGCAAGAGCGTTTTATGTATTATCTCCTCACATCTCCTACCTGTGCAATAACTCCTAAGCACAGGATGTTACCTGCCCTTTGTATTGTGTTAGTTCCTCCATCCTACATTTAGATCATGACTGTTAGTGCTAGATCAAGCATCTTGAATAAGAAAATGGTAAAAGCTTTAAGAATCAGCAGAAACCTTAACAGGTGCCTCAGATAGCATGCATTGCTAAATGGCAGGCCAAGAAGATGTATCAGAAAGCTCCTTTTGTAAAGGAAAGTTGTTTTAATTATATCACTTCAGCTGAGCTGATGATCTACAATTAGGTGGAATATTGAACAGTTTTAGCCTCACAGACATGAAAGTCAGGGAGATGGAATGCAGCTCTCCTGTAACAGCTGTAGCCATGCTCCCTTTTAGAGGGCAGCACTTGGTAGATTTCCCATCACCCTTCCCACAGTGCCTGAATGACACCTGACTACCAAGCCTATAGAGCTACCTGGACAGTGATGGTGGTTGATGCTACTGAGAAACTGCTGCTGCAGAGTGAAGCTCTATTTTACTTGACCATACATAGGATAGAAAACACACACACATGGTCAAGGATTTATCCACTTGGATGGGAAATACATGTAAGATAGCACAAGAAAGCAATGCATTAGGAAACATGCCTCTTGTGAAGCAACTTGGCAGGAGTACAATGAAACTTACAAGGCTAGAGTAGTACAGCTGTGGATGCTTTTTCACTTTCATCTGGCAGAATTTATTTATTTTTTCCCCCCAGTGTTCTGTAAGAACAAAAATGTTTTGGACCACAAAGATCAGAAGCAAAACTGAGCTGGACAGAGCCAGTTGCTCCACTGGGACCTTACAAGAGAACACAAAACAATTTTTCCAGGGAGACCTTTGTATTTCATTGTACCTGTGCATCTAAGTCTAGGTTGGCAAAGGATCAGAAGAACCGTAACATTTCAAAATTGCATCCCTTACATGGAGACAAGCTGGGAAAATATTTGTTGAGCAACAAAGTACATTTTCCTCCTATATCTGCACTACCTGGCATTACATGAGTCTCAGCTGGGTAATGCAGGCTTCAGAACTGAACCTCAAGCTTTGAAAAATATGAGACAAGTTCCCAAGTCACGGGGATTTTGCTTAAGTACAAATTTGTATTTGGCTTTGGATTTTTGAGCTTTACAGTTTGAATCTGTTCTCTCCCTATAACTCTGTGAAGCTTGGGTTTCATTCCATTGTATTTATTTTTTAAGTTCAATTCTCATGACTTTGAAAGCTTTCTAAAGGTCAGAGAGGTACCAGATATTGCCACAATTGCCTGAAGTGTAATGCAGTCATCTTATATTGCTTTAAAGCTTTCAAAAAATCATCTTGACTCTTTCTCTTCATCTAACAGAATGTGGTTAAAGGTGTGGGTTAGGTTTCAAGGAAAACAAAAAATGAGACAAGCCCTTTGCCATTAAACGTGGTGCAGGCTCTGGGTGATGTGGTGAAAGAGTTGTGCTACTGTTGAAGCCCCATCATAGATAGCTCCTGCCTCTTGGGTAGCAGCATCCACACTCTTGGACACAGCCACTGTGCATTGTGGCACGTTGTTTAGTCTTGTATTTATTTAATCTTTGTGAGGATAAAGAGGGCTGTTCCACTGAGAGCTCTTTTGTTTCACTCTCTATCATATCAGTTCAATAGGAGAGAAAGCAGATCTAAAGCCAAAAGCAATGGTTTGTATATCTTGTAAGTCCTCCAAAGCCTTGCCATCATATGCTGTATTATGTTGTCTTATTTTACTGAGTGACCATTGCTCTATTGTACACTATCTCCCTTTCTGTGACTTGATAAACCACATTGTAGAAGCTGGAAATCAATAAACTTCTCTAGAAATCAAAACGACTGAGGGAAAAACTGTTTTCCTGCAGCACCATCTTGTGGTTGCTGATTTTAGTAACTGAGGGTGTCTCTCTTCCCTGGGCCTGGAAGGTCTGCTCTGCAGACTTGGGAGCCGCACCCAGCACTAAGCAGCTTGTTTTAAACCACAAAGGCATCATGCCGAGCCCCGTGAGAGTGCTTGTGCGTTCTTCTAGCTGACCTGGGTCCTAATGGAGATCTTTCGAGGGACAGAAAGGACAGAAGAAAATTGAATGTCTCAGCACCTTACAACTTTGTTTAGAAGATAAAGCACCAGCACTTTAGGCACTGGAGAAAAGATAAGTTGCAGTTAGATCTGGGATCACCTCATGTTGAAATTTGGGTTTGTGGTACACTAACGTTTAAGAATACAAAACCAATTACACAAAATGCAGTAATGTTTTTAAACTAAAAAGAGAAGAGATTTAAACTAGATATATGGAGTAAATTTGACTTTGATGAACTTGTAATAATGGAATAGCTATTATGACATTTTAGGCACAGATAAAAGTTATTTATGCAATACCCATGCCTGACAGCTATTGATTCAATGAACTGTCATGGTACTATAGAAATAAAAATTTAAAATCAGACCTTCTGTCATCTTCTGAAAAGCAAAATTTACAACTTTTAAGAGCATCTTTACAGTGAAGCTGTCACACAGAAAAAAGGACAGGGCCCAAATCCATGTGCTTTGCTCTTGACTACTGTCCCACCAGGGGAAATATTAATCTTACTGTGTCTTTTTATCTCATATCTTCCTCTTACACTACTTCTGTTTTGCTTACGTTCACCTTGTTCTGGTGCTGCGAGACACAGGTCCTGCAGATGCATCAATCGCTTACTGTTAAGCACAATTGTTTTATCAGTATGAGTCTCTTTGTCAGAATATTATGTGACATTGAAAGCAGTTGTGCCATCAATAACACTGAAACAAAAGGAATTTATTATCCTCCAAATCAAAATCCTGAAACACCAAATGAAAGTCTCCTTTTTTCCAAAGCACAGTTCTCTCTCCAAAATCACCATCAGATGTGAAGATCTACACGGTTTGTCACACACACATTTCAGCTGTGGCAGTGCCCGTAAATTCATGCTGCTGAAAACTCTTACATGTTTGTTTCTTGTTGTTACACTACAGGGAAATGGAAAGAAACTGCATTATGAAATTGTCTACCCTGTCATCTAAAGATCAAAGAAAGTTCTGTGGTGCAGTGATATATAGAAAGAAACAATGTCAGAGGGAACCCTACCACAGCTTCCTCAAGTACTTTGGTTTTGTCAAATATATCTTTAAAGCCACTGCCCAACAACAGATTTCACAAATCCTCTGCAGCCTGGTAGAATATTAGCCATCCTCCTCAACAGAGTACACTACTATGCTATGGTGCCACCCAATACTTAGAGCAAGTTTAAAGAATTACCAGTTTAATGGATGACAACACTCTCTCCTTAATCCCCATAATACACTGAGACTGATGTCTAAAATTGTGATGGACACTTAAGTGGTATCTTTATATCCCTTCACAGGGATGCTAGATTAGCAAGAGAAAACTGGCTTTATTATTGAGGCATTGCCACAAGCAGTTTTGCCTCCAGGGTTATTAGTATTTCCATACAGAAAATATGGAATGAGCATAAGAAACTAGAAATAAAGGCCTTCTATTGCAAAATCAACAGTATTATCAAAGGTCAACAATATTGTATTACTTTGATACTAAACAAAACCACATACAAGTTTCTAGACCATATACAAATAACTGTCATGTCCTTCAGCTTGAGGTCTTCAAGACAAGATGAGTGATCCTCAACATTTAAAGGAAAAAACTCCTAAACAACAGTAGAATAAGATTTTTGCCAAATCAGTACTCTCTCTGAAATATTTCTTTATTGTCTAACCACCTCATTAACAGTTTTATTTAACTGTCACCTTTACTAGGCTACAGTTTGGCATCCTTACATGGAATAAATAGCATTTCACCCTTTGATTACATATATTTCAGCAGTCAGCTGCTCCTCAGCATTGAGGGAGAATGCCAAAACGTGGAGCTATGTGAACATGTCAGCTGTAAAACACCTCTATGCATACAGAAGGACAGATTTCTCAATGCCTGTAAACGGATCTGCATCTCCTGAAAGCATCAAAACCTTACTTCATTTTTCCACTATCCTATGCAACACACACGGAACAAGGAACACTGAAATGGCAGAGGACTGTAGTATAGCCCATGGTTTGCTCTGCCATCATTTAGCATCACAGGACATCAATTAAATTCTTGCAGACTATTTATTTCTCCCACAGTGGAACCTGAAGGTCATCCCCGATGAACAGTGTCTTTTGACTAAGTGTACTAGACTGGAAAAGGCGTTTAGTGCTGCCTACATGTAACATTCTATATAGAACTGAGAGAATAAAACAATCCCAAACTGAAAGGATGAAGGAATACTCCAAAGTTACTTTACCTTTCTTTTGTTCTTCTGGTCCTTAGAGTCTCTATTAAGTCACTCCAGTAAAGGGTTATAGACGTCTTCATCATGTGCTCTCTTCTTCAACACAATTTGCTTCACTTTGTTGCTGGCCTTTCGCAAAGGATTAACACATCGGCTGCAACATATTAAAACACCAGCTGAAACCAGTTGATTTCCAGAAAAAAGAATTGAGAGAAGATCACTGAGACTTTAGCCATTAAATCCTAGCTCTAATGGGAAAACTCATAAAGCTACAGTTCATTTCAGGGGCCATCACAAGATTTCATGTCTAGAACATAGACAGATTAAATGCTGGGAAAAGCATTTCAACAAGTTCACATCAATTCATTAATTTCAATTCACTTTCTGATTCATATACTGCAATCATGACCAAAACCATCCCCAAACTAGTCAACCATATTTTACGGCTCTTTTCCAACAGCCATACTAAGAATTCAGCAGAAGGAAATAAAGTTTTTTACAATTCTTAACTCTATTTTTATATCTACCTGATATATTCAATTTAATATTGTTATTCAATGCAACATTCAATATAGCACCAGTTAACCGCACCTGCATTTTCCTAACCTTTAACATCATTGCTGTGGCTGTTAAAGAAGACTGAAAAAACGGAGAGAAATAAGGTAGCATAGTAAGTTATAGGCATAGGAGAAGCATCAGAGAACACAGGTCAAGAGAAAATGATGCTATATTGATAGCATGCAAGAGAAATTGATAATAACCAGGGAACAAGCACATGCAGATTATGCTTCCTGCATGAAAAATACCATTGGAAGGAGGCAAATGCAAAGTTCTTGAGTGGAGATGTAGAAATAACAAAGCCTCGTTGACTTGAGTGATTGCTAGCACTGTTCAAATGTGGCAAGCAGAGGAGTACTTATCTCCCTCTATCAATTTTCCAGGAATTCCATGGTCCTTCATGTTCTTAGACTGGTCACATTATGGAATTACCTCCATTGCCCTTGTTCTGGGCATCTCTTGACAAACAGCCAACCCTAATTACATAGTAGAAGTGCCTACTAAGCCATCCCAAGGCCAGAAGGCCAGTCATCCAGGTGTGATGTCTCCCTCTTTTTGCCCTTTTTTTTTTTTTTTTTTTTTTGGTTAAAAGAAAGGTAAATACAGACTCCTATGGGAAACCTTGAAATTTGCTCTAGAAGAGTCACAGTAGAACAAATCAATTACCCAAATTCCATCAGCACAAACCCTCATATTTTTTCATAGCTTTAGAGAACAGTTTTGCTTGTGTGTGTGTCCCTTTCAGCGCAATTTTGGCACTGTATGTAGAACTTTCAAAAATGACCATACAAAGTTGCAAACAATTTTCATCCAGAGAGAAAGTTTGAGGCTTGCTGAAGGAATGCTTTTCAAAGCCATGTACTCTATCAGCTGTGTCTAAAACTGGTAAAACCAGTTACAACGTTACAAGATTGCTCCCTTTCTAGAACTCAAATATATGATGCTGGAAACTAAATGCACTTAGCATCTGGTTAATCACTGCATTAAAAAACAAAGCAAAAAACAAGGCATAGCAGAACAGTAATATTCCTAGTTTCACTGACTATGAAAAAAACCCAAAATGATCATTTAAACATTAATGTGAATTCTCTCCAAACGAACACATATTAATTCATTTTCCAGAAAATTTATGATAATTTCATGTTAATTCTTTGCCTCCTGTTTTCAGAGTCACTGATGACTCAGTGCAGCTATCTGTATGCTGAACATCAGCTGTTGAGCACAGCGTAAGGATGTAATGTGGAGATTTTCACTGCAGGTTTTGTCTAAATGTGGAATTCCATAGCAAAGAGCCATCTGCTAAGCAGCCACATTAGTAAAGTCTATGTGTGTGTGTACATGCATATATATGATCCCATACAGACTGCTAGTATCTTAGGAAAGCAAAAAGTTTAACACTTGAGGAAAAAAATAATCTTCAAAACCAGACAAATCTGTGATATTAATCTAGCTAGAGCATTAGCTGTTTAATATGAACTACTACCTCTGAAAAATAAAGCACAGTTATGTTAATACATTTCATCTTAGTTTAATGATTTTTGATGTTGTGGAACTTACACTTTCCCATTATCATAAGAACACGTACACATGCCAAAACGCTTCACAATATCATATGCTGAACTGCTGGCATAGCACTCACAGACTGTAACATCTGCCCTGTACATTACAACCCCTACACTGCACATTAGAAAAGTGAAGGAATTATCTGTAGTGCTTCTCCCAAGAAAATTCCCAGCCCATCTTTCTTACTCTATTCAGACCTTGTACTTTGTTCTTTCCTTCTTTGTCTTACTGTGCAACTCTACATGTATCCCACAAAGACATTTTCATTTGCTCTTTACAAACTGCTTTTTCTCATTAATTTCTTCCCTATTATCATTAAAACAATTCCTGTTTGCACATGTAATTTCCTGTGGAGCAGTCAATCATTTCCCATATGCAACATCACCCTTTAGTAGAAACACCTGGAAAGGCTGTGATAAAAGAACCAGTTTTGTCTCACTTCACTGTGACTTTTGGAAGCTAAGACAAGCGGTCAGAAGTTTTCTCAGCTGTTTGTTTAAACTTGTGTTACAAAGTGAAATTGACTTTTGCTCGTAAATTTCCTTGCTTTTCAGGGTTACCTTTGCACTCAGGGACACTGTACTGTAAAAGCCTATTCTGAGTTGAACAGCAAGGGCTGTGTGCCGTGTCTTGGGCTGCCTGATAGCTTGGTTTGCTCCTAAATCTCATTTGCCACCTATTTTTTTCCTTACTACTAGCAGATGAAGAATGGAAAGAACAATGGAAACCAAATTAATATAACATATATGGGTATGCTGGCCTTGGGTGGGGAGCAG
This sequence comes from Eubucco bourcierii, assembly GCA_013396675.1. Taxonomy (NCBI): domain Eukaryota; kingdom Metazoa; phylum Chordata; class Aves; order Piciformes; family Ramphastidae; genus Eubucco; species Eubucco bourcierii. Next base: position 578,098 of record VWZE01011735.1, read on the forward strand.
GGGCAGAAAGTGAGTGAAGATAACTGGAGAGTCAAGGGAACAAATGTCATATATATATAACCAGACATCTTATAAGCTCAGAAGAGGATCCACTTCCAACAGAGCTGAACTCAAGCTCACCACCGCTCAAGCCCCATTCAGGGCTTTGTTGTGCAAACTTCTTTTCTAACTTGCAGGGAATGTGCCTTGATATTTTATGCACAACTTCCCAAGCAAGAGAAGACTAAATCCATGTCCTTTATAACTGTGTCTTTAAAAAGAGTACTGGGACATTAACAAACTTACTTTCTTTAAGCAAAATTGACTGTTTTATGTAGTTTCCAAATAGAAGGGCTCATTTTTCATGTTGGCATATTAGTTCCTTGCTTTTTTCCCCATTATTTTCTCCCCTCACTGACTTCAAATGTGTCAATTTCACATATTTTTGATGTTTACAAGCAGTACATTATAGATTTGGTCTGGTCATGCTCTAACGCTTACCTTTTCTGAACACAGGCACAGCAACAGAATGGTAGACACCCCAAAATAATAAGTCCTCCCGCCACGAGCACAAGTAGTCGAAATGCCAGCTGTACACCTGTAGAGTCAGCAGAAGTTTGCATTAGCTATGCATCTGTCTGAGATATATATTGAGATAGAGGCTAATCTTTGCCATCTATAAGAGACACACATGTATCTCAGCCAGCAGCACAATGGAAAAAAGTAGTTGTTAGGTACAGATAAGAAAGATCACATCTCAGATTTGAGTTTGAATAGCCCAAGTGTTTGTTTAGTTTCGGAAACAAATGGGGTTTGGGTAAGCTCAGGGCATGAAAGAAAAAAAAAAATCATCCAAAAATCTTTTAGAATCTTCTTTCAGCAAAGGGACATATTCATGCAAAAGAATGCTGTTTATCTATTGCTGTTGATAACTTTTGGAGCATTTTTTCAAAGCCTCATTTTCTTCCTGGAGAAGCTCAAGGCAAAATTCCCAGATAAGAACTATTCAAGTGTGCAGCCTGTGACTGTCTCACAGAAACACAAGTGCCATGAATACAATATCTGTTAAGTGCTTCTATTTTGTCAACAGACTGCTAGAAGGCAAACAGCACGTGCTCCCAAGGCAGTGTTTGTATTTTCTTTGGACATGTTATACATTCAGCAGCATTCAAGTAGCTATTACATAACCAATTAGCCTCAGTTGCTTTACAGCAAAGTCACTGTTACTTTAAATTAGCCCCCCCCCCCTTTCCATAAATAAAGCCTACACTCCATTCTTTGTACTAACATGTGTGACTACTTTCATTTCTATCACATCATTTGCTCTTTGTACTATGAGATATCCAAACAATTCTTCATTGATCAATTGTTTTCTGTTAACATATAAATGCAGAAATAAATTCAAGCTTAACACTTACTTTGAAGATATTGGTGAGCTGAAGAACTGAAGAAAGAAACAAAAAATATGTTGTCTGACCAGAAGCAGCATTTGGCTATGAGGCAGTAATCCACAGAACTATACTTACTGTCTGTAAATGGCATGTAACATTTTGGTTCATGGCTGGTTTTGGCATGACAACATTTATTTTCCAAGCACTTGGTTGTGTTAAGGTCTTCTCCTACGTGACAAGGAATTAAGAGCTGTTCATCTTTGTGAAGGCATGCTTTAAAAAAAAAAAAAAAAAGTAAAAAAAAATTGTAAGATCTCTATTCTAGAGCAATACTTCAGTAAAGAAATTTAGCATCTTTATCTCCCTAGTATGTTTTGATAGGGTAAGTCTGCCAGAAACCAGCATAATTGACTTTTATATAAAGTTCTTGCCCCAACACTGATCAGTCTTTATATTAAAAGTCAAATCATGTAATACAAATGAAGTAATTTGCTTTCTTTCAGCAAGAAACATTTGCAAAAGCAAATTTAAACACCGTTGTGCTATATTTCTGTAGTTAGGCCTGTACAGTAAATGGGAAAGGCAAGCTAAAATGTCCAAATGGACTATTCCTAGTCGAAGGAAAGGAAACAGAAATTTAAGACTTGATTTTAGGGGCCCTGCACAAAATCCTAGAAGCAGAGAATCCTAGAATGGTTTGGGCTGGAAGGGATGTCCAAAGCTCACCTTGTCCAACCCCCTGCAGTGAGCAGGGGCATCCATCATCAACCAGGTTGCTCAGTGCCTTGTCAAGCCTGACTTGGAGTATCTCCAGGGATGAGGCCTCAGCTACCTCCTTGGGCAATCTGCTGCAGGGCTTCCACCACCCTCATGGTTGTAGAACTTGTTCCTAATATCCAATCTAAATCTGATCTTCTCTAATTTCAAGCCATTGCCCCTCATCCCGTCACTGCAGGCCTTTGGACGCAGGCCATCTAACAGTCTTCTTCTAGGCCTTCTTCAGTTACGGGAAGGCCGCAATTACGTTTCCTGAGAGCTCTCCCTTCTCCAGGTTGAGCAGTCCCAGCTCCCTCAGCCTGTCCTCATAGGAGAGCTGTTCCAGCCCCTTGGTCACATTCATGGCCCTCCTCTAGACTACCTCCCTCAGGTCCACGTCCTTTCCGTGTTGAGGGCTGCAGAGCTGGATGCGAGTAACCAGCTCTCCCATTAGCACTAATTGCACGTTTCTACAAGCAACTAAAAATCAGCTAATAGCAACAAACCTCCCTGACATCCAATCTAAGTATTGAGCAAAATATTTTATCAACTTCTAAAATCTGCTATTTCAGAACAGATTTATTGATAATCATGAGATCATCTGTGAGAGGGACTCAAATGTGTCAGGGAAGTTTCTGCTCTTAAGAGGCAGGCAAATCCCCTCCTGGCCTCTCCCACCTTCGCAGCTGCCCTTACAACACATAAGGGCCTCTGGAATTGGAGACCCAGGCTATAAAAAAAATAGACAAAAGTCCACCCAGGGGATTTTCTGGGGTGACTCAGCCAGTCCCACACATTAGAACTACTTGTGTGTGTTAGAAAAAATGGAGAATAATGTTTGCAAGAGATTCCCTTCTGAGAGCAAGAGAAGTCCTCAGATGCTGATTGGATCGATCCCACAGGGAAGTCTGCTGCCTCCCTGAGGCCCGGGTCAGACTTGTTTCTAAGAAACTCCCTAGTCTGGCTCCGTCCTCTGATTGTTATCCATTACTGGTCATACAGCTTGGAATCAATGAGGATGGACACAGACATTCAAATGCAATTAAGAAGGACTTCAAGGCCATGAGGGGAATCGTTGTTTTCTTCAACGCCTTCAGTGGCAGGGAGGACTGCGCTGCACACTGGAAGGAACAGGAAGAGACAGCTAATCAACGTGGCTCAGGAGCTGATAACAACAGTGAGATTTTGCTTTCTCTAATCACAGGAACATGCAGCACCAGACCTGCTAGGGACAGAGTTCACCTGTCTCAAAAGAGGATTCTCACACGCAATCTGGCAAGGCCCATTCCTAGGGCTTTAAACTTGGTTTGATGGTGGGGGAAGAGGTTAAACCCAAGCTCCTCAAAGATAAGCCTAGGGGTGGCATGCCCACATCATGGACAAAATTGGTAGCCCAGCTCAAGTGTATACCAAAGTATACCAATGCAAGCAGAATAGGCAAAAACATGGAAGGAACTAGAAGGAACGATTGGTTTGACTCGACAGGGAGCTCTTGCAGGGCCTCAGGGAAAGAAAACAGGAGCTTCTCTGCCTTGGAAAGAGAGACAAACAACTCAAGGTGAGTACAGGAATCTAGTTAGGTCATGCAGAGAGAGCATCAGAAAGGTAAAAGCCCAGCCAGAACTCAACCTGGCCACTGTATTTTTATAAATAGATGAACAACAAAAAGAAACCCAAGTAGAACATCCACCCTTTACCGGATGCAGAGGGAATATTGTTATTGGGGATGAGAAATAGGCTTCCCAGGGAGGTGGCAGAGTTGCTAGTGTTACTTTCCCTGGAGATATTCAATAGGTGTGTAGATATGTATGTGTGCACATGCAGCCCAGACAGCCAACCGAGTCCTAGGCTGCATCAAGAGCAGCGTGGCCAGCAGAGCAAGGGAGGTGATTCTGCCCCTTTACTCTGCTCTCGTCAGACCCCACCTGGAGTACTGTGTGCAGTTCTGGAACCCTCAGCACAGGAAGGACATGGAAGTGTTGGAGCGGGTCCAGAGGAGGGCCACAAAGATGATCAGAGGACTGGAGCAGCTCTCCTATGAGGACAGGCTAAGGGAGTTGGGGCTCTTCAGCCTGGAGAAGAGAAGGCTTCGAGGGGACCTGATAGTAGCCTTCCAGTATCTGAAGGGGGCCTACAGGAAGGCTGGGGAAGGATTATTTACAAGGTCCTGCAATGACAGGACAAGGGGCAATGGGTTTAAACTGGCAGAGGGGAGATTTAGACTGGATGTTAGGAGGAAGTTCTTTACAGTAAGGGGGGTGAGGCACTGGAACAGGTTGCCCAGGGAGGTTGTGGATGCTCCCTCCCTGGATGTGTTCAAGGCCAGATTGGATGAGGCCTTGAGTAACCTGTACTAGTGGGAGGTGTCCCTGCCTATGGCAGGGGGTTGGAACTAGATGATCCTTGAGGTCCCTTCCAACCTTACCATTCTATGATTCTATGATTCTATATGGTGCTTTGAGACATGGTTTAGAGGTCAGGGTGATTGGGTTACTGTTGGCCTTCATGATCTTGAAGGTCTTTTTCAACCCCAATGATTCTGTGGTTTTATAGTTAAATACATAGACAACTACTCATAAAATCCTACAAAACTTGCCATCTCATCACTTAACACGACACTTTTCACAGCAGCTGCAAAACATCATTTGGGTCCAACAACACTCTAAGGATTGACTGCATTACCAGTCTCATGTTTATCATAGACTGTATTGGCAGCCAAATGAAGTTCATTGAAGTGGAGAATTAGGCACTTTACATGACTTGTTTACTTAGAGCTAGGAGGTAGCAATAGCAGTGGAGGTACACTGATGCTAAGGTAATGATAGATACTAAATGACATGATATTTCTCATTTCTCTTTGTCTGTGATCCAAGTATGGAGTAAGGCTTGCAATTTTTGCACACTCTAAACCCTTTCTGTTTTCACACTGTTTGTCTTATTGGTACTACTAAACGAGCATTGTTTTTTCTTCTCAATTTTATGAAATAACGTAGTAGTTATTTAACTTCAGTAGGTCACAAGGTGAGTGTTTCACTCTTAGGATAACAGCCCTGCAGCCTTCCCTAACCAGCAGAAGTGGGAGACAGTATTGTGGGGCAAAATCCTTTTCTCACCCAGGATGTGCCAAATGGCTCTTATGCTCAAATGCATACATAGGAAAACTAGAAAACTAGTTCAGAGGAGATACAACAAAGCCAGGAAAAGTGAATTTCATGCCAAGTCATCTAGAATACCTAGCACCATCACACTGCAGACAAAGAAAGGTTTTATAGGAGTGTAGTAACATAGTGAAAGCAATTTATGATTGGTACCAATTCTTATTGGTAAACGCTTCTTTGATACATTTTGAAGAAATCTAGCAGGTTTTACAGTATGAGATGTAGAGTTTTAAATATGCTTGGTACCAATTCTTATTGGTAAATGCTTCTTTGATACATTTTGAAGAGATCTAGCAGGTTTTACAGTACGAGATGTAAAGTTTTAAATATGCTGACAGTAAGACTGGGAGAGGGAACTGGAAGTGAGGCAGAAAGGAGAAAAGGCAGAAGATAAAACAATGCTGCAGTGATGAAGTGACACTTACTCACTGGCTTGAAGAAGCTTATGAGATGTTCATATGCATCTTGCACTTTCATAGTAAGGTTGGTGGGTGCCATTATGTTTTTTTCTAAAATACGTTGAGTTGGTGATGCAAAACCTGAAAGCTCATAATGATTAGCTCATTACCATCAAAACCATCCATAATTAATTACATGCAATGACATTTCGATACTGATTATCTTTCATTATGAAGGCATTTACAGTCATTATGAATTGTGACTACTGATGGCTAGCAAGGTTAAGTACAGATGTCTTTCTGTTATATTCAATCATATTACTTCAAATTGCCTCATGAACCACAATGAGTGGAGAACTAAAGCTGTGAAAAATTAAATTAAAGACATCATGCAGGTAGAAATTTTCAAGATAAGAAGCTCTACTGTTAACCTTATAAAGGTGCAGGTTAGATGAAAAGTCTGTGTTGTATCTATAGATGTATTTCTCTTATACATGTAAGCAGAACTTTCAGCCTTTTAGATAAAGATCAGACCCCAACTGAAACACAGCAATGTGGTGAAGAGAAAGGAAGCTTTATCAGATTCAACCTAACATGCATTTATCTCAACATCTTATTTCACACAATGTGCCATGGCAGTGGTGTAGAAAAGAACAAAATATCCCTGAATGGAGAGGTACTGGGAGTATTTTCCCTAGTGATTTGCAGCTCCAAAACTTCTCAAACACCTTTCATTTACACTACTCAAAACTTGTGGTATCAGTAAATCTTGTTGCTTCACTATATCCCTCTTTCATTAAACCAAAAGTGTAATTCACACCGGGACTCCACTGGCAACCACTCCACAATGAGAAAAACACTACAACCCCCAAACTCCTATTTGCTTGCCTTTATGTTTGTATGAGAAACTTCAGAACTTCAGTAGCTTTCAGTGATGGAGTTCATTGAAGCCATTTCATGGTTTTGTAGTTCCTTGTGAGGAGTGAGATTGCGATATAACAAAATTAAAAAAAAAAAAGGTATTGAACATATTCAAATTTTTTGGCACCAGCATTTGAAGCCTCAGGTGAATAAATTCTGGTTGCCCTGGGCGAAACTGCTCTCTTTTGTGCCAAATAAAACTCCCTTATGAAAGAAAAGCTTCAAAAGTAGGGAAAATTGAATGTATGTCAAAGCAGAGACTCAAACCAAAGGGTAACAGAAGTGTGGCCAGCAAAGTCAATACTAACAACTGCATCATGGTCCCCCTCCTCACCAGTAATCGAGACAGAAGAATTTATAATTGTAAAGATTTTGGAGTGATTTCACAGGAATTTTGTGAGATGATGTAACTGGCCATCACTTCATTCAGAATTATCTAAAAATAGGACCATGGTTATCCTACATTACTCTCATGTATTGGTTTAAGAGACACAAGCCACAAACGCAGGCTAAATGAAAAGTGCTGATCAGTAAAAGCTGCACACACAGAGCTCACGCAGGCCTCCAGGGAAAATGGTTTTGCTTGGGTTTTATTTGTTTGGATATAAATTTTTTTTTCTTCCATTTGTTTTTTTTTTTTTTTTTTTNTGGTTTGTGTTTGTGTGTTTTGACAGAACTACCTCAACTAAATATTGCAGGCACATTTTACAATGATCCTTACAGCAACTGACAGCCTTTCACCAACATCTGAAAAGGTAGCCTGTGAGGTCTGGTTTGCTCAATGCATAAAGAACCAATGAAAGATTAGCAATATGTGGGCTGATCCTGTACACACTACTCTGAACCACCTGCTCTAGTAAGGAAGTACATCAAAACGCAACAGCTAAGAATACTTTCAACATAAAAATGGTGTGTGGGGGGAGGTAGGGAAGTCAAAGTGGGGAAAAAATAGAAGACTCTATAATGAAGGCAAAATAAAAGCAAGACATACTGCCAGAGATGAATCAAGCAGCATGTGTTTCTCATACAAACACACAGAGAGAAATAGAAAACATAGCCAACAGAAAAACAAACCCTGTCTTTTGCTGTATTTAAGTGTCAGGACTGGTCTGAGTATTAACTGAAATAATTAACTGTAACCCTAATTTTCAATCGTTATCTAGACAATAAAATTGACAGCTTCACCATTTACCAGTAAAAGTAATGGGTGCTTCTATGAAAACGCTTTTCTTCTCACAACACTCACCTGAAGGAATGCTATAAAACAGTATCAGCACCACACACCTCCATGCTAGACAGGTGCCAATTAGCAGCATTACTGCAATAAAACCAACAGTAACAATCGGTACGTGGTTATGCATTAAAAACATGCCTGCCCTTAATTTATATTTATGGATTAGAACAAACATGGTAGAAGATTGCTGCACAAAGCAGGACTGCCCTTTTTTGTTTTGCAGCGAGGAGGCCAAATACAAGTAAAGAGAGTTTGAACTGAGACATCTTCTTAACAGAGAATAGCCAAAAAAAAAAAAAAAAATCTCTTAAGTATCCCAGGCTGATTTTAGCTAACAATTTTAATCTAAGTTTGAGGAAAAGGCTCAGGACTGAAGAACTTAAAATTTTTTTTAAGTTTACAAGTGAATGCTAGTTTAGCTCCTTGAATTCTTCAGTCTCTTTAAACTCAGAGCATGAGAGATGCTTTGGATATAAGTATTTAAATAGCATTTCTAACTATTATGGATAAAATCACTTTTAGAAACCCCCTCATTCATAGTATATTAACAGTAGGTTTAAACGGGTTGTTTTTTTCTTTTCTTCCAACCAAACTCAAGAGATTGTTATGACAGATACTGTATTTCGCTTTACCTACTGCTCCTGTTGTCACCCTGAACAGATATTTTTCAGTTATGACACATATATATTTCAGTGGTTCAGGTAGCTGAAACCTAGAGAACATCTTGTAAGGGAGAACCTAATTTTCTGAAGTGCTAAGCAAGTAAATGAAAGACTGTACTTTACTCAAGTGTTGGCCTTTGAAGGGCCTCTTCTCTCTACATTCCTGCTGCTAAATGATGGAAGCTTTCCCACAATCAAAATCTATGTGTTTTGTAGAGCAATAAACACATTCTGTCCCACCGATAAACGTTGTTTTGGTAGTTAACTGTGAAATTATTTAAGAGAAGAGGGATCTTATTTTCTAAGACACCTGTTAAAACCTCTGCTATCTAGAACAAATTGAGAAAACGATTCCTAAGAAAAGAAAGCATGTGAGCTGAAACCAAGAGAATTCCAGTTTTCCCCATTACATACTTCCTTCATGGTCTTCTCTGCTACTGCTGAACAGCAACACTGCAGTGATAGAGTACTGCAACTTCAGACGGTTATGCACGACATGGAACCAAAGCTCCTAACAATGGGTTCCCCGTTGCTATGATACAACTCAGAACGAGCAGCACAGATGTGCTAAGAGCATCGGAGCAACCAGGAAAAAGCCGCACCCAATTTAAGAATAAAAAGAACAGCCACCATCCCTGAGACTGTTACAAAGTCTCTTAGTCAGTAATTCAGTAAATCAAAACCAAGTTTGTGCTATCACTCATCTCGCTCCAGTATCAAACACAGAAACACCGTTTAGTTATACAGATCAGGTAACAGATACCTTAGGACATCAGAATGCACTCAAAACGAACTTTGTTCAGACCACTTAAGTTAAAGCTTACCAATAATCCATTAAATGTGAATGAATTAAGTAACAGGATCATCCCCTACCTCCATTAAATATCTGCACACTCCAAGCAAAAGGAGAGTCTGAAACAGGTACTTCTTAGACATTTTGATTCCTTTTATTAAGGGGAGACGATGAATAGACTAGCAATGGTGCTTTACAGAACACTGGAGGATAAAGTAAATGAAGTCGTCCCCAAATCAGCAGTTCTCCAAGCAGCTTGTTACCTTTTAGAAAAAAGGTACTGTGCTGAACAGTCCTTTGAACAGATAAGTGGCCTTGAAAGAAGCTGTATTCACATGCAAATGTTGGTTTTCTTTATTTCAGCTAAGTAGTTCAAAGAGTGACTTTTTAAACCAAATTTGTATGCAGCATAAGCTTGCCAATACAAGCAACACCAGACAGCATCCTTAACTTCATTGTTTCCTTCTATAGACTAGACACAACCATTCTCAGTAGTACCAATGAGAAGATGCTCAGAAATGTCTAATTCAGAAAATAAGCAATGCTTCTTCTGTAGTGTGACTTCACACACAATTAACATCTGCCACATTGTCTTCTCTTACAGAACACTGTATATAGTGCAATGTATTTCTGATGCACAAATATGGGACTTTTCAGACTAAGAATACATAAAAATTACTCCCTGTGTAGCATTGAGTATTTATTTTAATTTCATTTAGGATTGTCAGCTCCCTGCTGCTCTAACTGCAGCCTGTATCTAGAAGCTGGTTCAAGTCCACTAACACCAAACCATCCAAAACAACCCTTAGAGCATTTCTGTGACAATCACATTCCTGGTCATTTATAAACTCCATCCAGGGGATTTTTTTTTACTTTTGTGTGTGTGTGTGTGTGTGTGTGTGTGTGTGTGTGCGCACTTTGAATCGACTTTATTGAAAATTTGTGTCTTGCATTCAATGCAAAAATGTTAAAGGTCTTTTTCCTACTGAACCCTCAGCAGAAACACGAAAGAAACATCTATGATTGTGGCTCTTTTTTATTATCCATTTCCATACAGCACTCAAGTACACAGAATTACTGCTTTGAAGCCTACCGTAAAGAAACTTTTAAACAACAGAAGTATCAGTGGTGACTAGTTTGTATTCATGGTTTAGCAGCGTTTAGTTATCACCATCACTACTTGCTCAAGATGGATCAACTTCATAAGCACAAAAGCAAGTGTAAGAGATGTGGGATACATCTGAGAAACAGGAGTAAAATAGTCATACCCTGATGCAGGCAAAAGATCCACAGGCTGTTGTGAGGAACTCATACCTAAGAGTAAAGAGCTGTTACAATAAATTTAACCCTGGTAAAAACAGCATAAAAATGTGATGTGAAAGTTACATTGCACTTAAGCCTAGTGAATCTCTGGCAAGGAAAACCTTGTAAATCAAAACAGAAATCTATTCAGAACACTTAACTCAGAAGAACTAATCTCACTTTTCATAACAAACATAAAGCTGTCTTACTGTTAAGGTATTAAAAGATGTTTTAGTGTTAAGGTATTAAAAGTTCTTCTTAGTCACACTGATTTTCATGGATGTGAATATGGCTGGAAAAAGACCGACTAGCATTTTCCAAAATGAAAATCTAAGTACTGTTAAGTTCAAAGGGATGATGAAGCTTTACTATACATTACTGTAGGAAATACATCAAGCTAAGCCTTGTCACTTGGTAAAAATTCTTTCAAGTAGCCACTAGAATCAGTATCAACATCTTCCCTCAATACAGGTATTTCAAAACAAGTTTTACTGTTTCTGGAAAGAGAAAAATCTTTAACAATATACAGGCTAAGAAAAAAAAAAAAATCCAGCTTGTAAAGAGATCTTGCAGATCAATACAGAATGTCACTTACCAGAACCAGGCGGAAGGGTTACTGAAATGACTGAGGAAGCTAATTAATTTATTTGCTTTCAATATTCAATACTGGAGGGTATTGCAGAGAAATATACTGCAGTTCAGGAAAATGAGTTTCACAGTAAGTGCTCAGTATCATATTCACAGTACTTAATTTCATTTCTGGATTGTTGAAAAAAGTGTGGTACACAATATTTGATACTAAGACACAAAAGGCTGAAACAGCTCCTAAGTGATTTAAATAGTTTCTGCTTAACTCACAAAGAGATTTTTATCTAGGTTTCAAAAATAAAAATCTGCATAAAAGATTTTTCCTTGGTTCATGTTTTATACCAACTCTGAAACCTACACTTCCCACCACCATTAACAAAAATGCATTTAGGCAAAGGAAGGAAACACAAACTTTGTTTTCACAAGTACTTAGGTTTTGTGCTTAGCCCTACTGAATTTAGGCTTTGGCACCATTCACAAATACCTCTCACTCTTTTTAAAGAACTTTATTTTAAAAATAATTTTAATTCATTAGACCATACTTTATAAGTTACCAATAGGACGGACCTGAACTCAAGCATCAGACATTCGTTGCACTTTCAAGTTTTGGAACAACATGACTTCTCAAAATAAAATTGTACATTTAGAGTCACAGTTTAATTGGTTGAAATTTAATAACATTTAAAAACATTGGAATTTGAACTGAAAGGGATACATGTTAAGCGCACAAATACTGGAAAAGGTCATAACCCCAAAATGCACTTGAAAACGGAATGCAGCTAATTAGACCATAGTTTAGTAATTTCACATTTAACCTAGTTAGCACCTTAGTGAACTCAACCACTGAATGGGAGAAATATAGTGCATGTAGTGTGACAACTCAACAGGTACTGTACCATTTCATAATGAGATTTGAGTTTTCTTAAGCATTGCGTGTCATATTTTGGAAAAGTGGTAGTATTTTAGATGTCTTAAAATGTGTAAATGAACAATGGCTACAGTTAGTTTAAACAATGTAATACTTCCTACTTTTTATGAGTTGAGATTGTTAAAAGCAATCATTCATAAGGATTGCATCAACATCAGTTAGCAGAGGAAGATCAAACTTTATTGAAACTGCTTGCATACAAAATATATTGCACTATAACCAAACAAATGTCAACATAAAATCCAATCTGTTGTAGCTAGTATGTACAGAGAATATTGCCCAAGAGCAGTTACATTACAAGGTCAGTCTACCTTGGTTAATTATCTACAGTATTTTAAACCAAACAGCTTACAGATGATGTGTGCAAGGTACCAATTTCTGTTTTCAAATACTATACATTCCCAAAATAAATAACTAGAAATCAACATTAATGTTTGGCAATATTTTTTAAGACATTTTTATATTTGTTAAATCATGTGCAGTTTGTTGCCATTTTTAGTATGCTCACCTGTATGCAAGGAAAAAAAAAAAAGAAGGAAAAAAGCCAAGAAATAAAACTCACAAAATACAGAGGCAAGGTCAAGTTTGTACACTTCTGTACATAAACAGTGGCTCTCCTTCTGGAGTAATCTGAATAAAAATGGATTTAAATCAAAGTCCTTATACAGTTTTGCCCAGTAAATATAACATGTGATCAGAAAAAAAAAAAAAGAAAAAAAAAAAAGACAGTTCTTTCCATCTTTTCCTGCTGTACAATTGTACTTCGGATCAAATTCTGTGACACCTTCAAGCTGGCTGTGTAACTCAGACCTTGTACCTCAAAAACATGATGAATTTTTGTTTAGCCTTCAGTATCTCCAACTACTGTTTCTGTACATTTCAGGGCATTATACTTGATGATTTTCTTCCTGTCACTGTTGAGATAGCCCCCAAATTAAAATGGTTTAAAAATTTTGGGAGGATGAAAAACATGAGCGGTTTAAATTGGTCATCTGGCCAAAGAGCAGGCACACATTACTAGCTTGTGAACACGTTACACTTGTTCCCTCAGTAACAATGGAGTACTTTAGTTTTCCACAATGGAAAGGTGGTGTGTTTTTTTCAGCTTTCTTTTTTTTTTTTTTTTTTGTGTGGGGGTTTTTTTTTTTGTTTTTTTTTTTTTTTTTTTTTTTTAGTGTGTGGGTTTTTTTTGTTGGTTTTATTTTATCTTTTTTTAAAAAAAAGCTTTTTTTACTGCCTACAAAGGAAAAATTACACCCCGTTTTCAATAACACTATTTGCCAAATCTTCAGTGCAAAATAAATTTCCTATTCTTATAACTGCCTAACTCAATGTTCATGTAAGGAAAAAATTATGGAAAGCATGCACTTGTCTATAAAGTACTAACGTCTGACAAGGATTGCTACATATATTTTACATTTAGTGTTACCAACTCATCTTCCCTGATTTCTGCATCCAAATATAATATTCCTACCTGCCAAGATATAAAAAAGGCACAGATCATACAACTTTTTTGCTAATGAAAATGACAATTGTTACATCACACATATTTCAGGGTCCACTAAAATATTGAAAAAGGTGGACCAGAATGTGAACTGACACAGGACATAAAACGACATAGCATTTCATGAAGAACTTGTAAGTTAGATTGAAAACAGAAGCCAATTTTATTACTGCAAACACTATTTATTCTGAAAATCGAGATTGAGCAGTGAATTTGACCCGATGTGTTAAGATGGTACAACTGAACAGAAAGTTTACCAATGCACAGCTCAGTATTTTTAAAACAGAAAAGAATCTTTCATTGTTTGAACTGCAATATGTACTTGAAAGCGGTTTTGAGAAATTCAGATATTTTTATGCAAATATTTGAAGAACATCTTATTCTGAAAAGAACTGCATACTGTCGATGTTAAAAAAGGCTAACAGAGAACATATGTTCATTTCATGCCCTGCGCCATCTTGCCTACTATTTGTCTTTGGCCTAACAAGTTTCTCTAACATGGAATAGGAATTACTGAAACAGTATAGGAAATATGACTTGAGAATTATGCAGTTTAGGGTACTCCATTCACCAGTGGCTGTTGACCATCTGCGCTGTCCGTTTTCTCCTTCTTCTGATTACGTTCTTTACCCGTGCGCAGCCGACTACCTTCATTGGAGGTATTCTGTAATGTTTTAGTGTGGACACTCCTTTCATTATTGCAGTCAATTCTGATCTGGAACAAGTCAGAGTTATATAAAGCATTCTCTTCCTTTCACTCACTCCTCATGCATTCACTACCTTAGCTGCCCAGGAGGAGTATTATTTATTAAACAGAAGGCACAGACTACCACACTCTCATGGCTTTGTTAAATGTATCCAGATGAAGACTGTGTGTTTCTATTAAAAAATGCCACATAATGTGGACCAAAAAACCCCAATCACCTACAATTTGCCTAGTCTTAGAAGCAAAATGATTTCCTTCCGGTGTGTCTGTGCAAAACAAAGATCAAGAACTAACATCAAACTGAAATTGGAAAAAAAAAGGTCACTTTCAATAATTCTTCTGTAATTTAAAAAAAACTTTGTGTATGACAGGTAAAGTTGCCATGAAATGATACTAACATTCAAAAAAACCCCAAACTACTCAGCCATCTGTTGAATCTAGAAAAAAAAAAGTTGGTTCAATCCACCAAAAAGACTTTAGTGGCCTTAAGTGGTCATAAAAAAAATTCAAAACATCATTTTGAAAGCAAAATCTGAATGTTAATATTTAGTATCCTTGAAATATTTAAAAATACTTCCAACTCAATGAGTCGAGTTTCAACAATATCCGAGGACTAATTTACATACAGAATATAATCTCATCCAGATCCCTGAGCAACAGGAGAAAAAAAAAAGATCATGGCCTGTTGATAAGTGTCTTAGCTTCTTTTTCAGCACCACAATGCAGCACTGACTACTTCAAATTTTGTTAAGAATTCCTTAACTACAGAAGTTCTATGGACCTAAAAAAAATTGATATGTTAATATTTCTATTTCAGAAACCAAGAGTCATCTCAATCTCCCATTGAAAGTGACACTCCTGGAAGCACTGAACAGAATGCAGCAGCTTGTAGCTGCTCATCAGTTCTTCCTCCCAACATAACTCATCCTATGCAGTAAAAGATGGAAAGTTTGCATGTTATTTCAGGTAAGACCTGTTTCTACATGGGGAAACTTAACCTACATTAAGTATCATCCTGAATAACTTTACCTGACATATTTGAAACAGTTGTAGAAATACCCTTATAAAAAGCTATAAAATATTTAACTTTGTAAAATAGTTCAATATATGGCTTGGAACAGTGTCTTGATGTGCATTTTTAAGTCACTTCCTAGACTGTAAAGCCTTCAATTGGCAATGTTTCATTTAGTAGTGAAAGTAAGTAGTTTCTGAAGTTTAATCTTTCTTACTCTGAAGATTCTGGCTACAACACACTTTATATAAAGCATTCAGGATTCTCCTCCCTCAGGGTATATAGGTGACACACACCACCACACAACGTAGCAAGAAACAGAAGCTAAAAATCAAAAGGCTAGTAAGAACAAAGACTGAAATCAAGCTGGTTAATAAATCCTTGGGACTGTTGATTAAAGTTCTGACTAAACTTAGAAATAAGCTAACATTACAAAATTGCATCTTTACACAGTTTGATATATTGAGATTCCTGTGTGCATGTTACAAAATGACACAGAACTCCTGTACAACCCATTAGACAATTAGGATGCACACAGCCCCTGTGTCAGCTAAAGCTGTGAAGGCTCTGAAGTCAGTATACAATGCACAATCTTAAACAGCACAGACTTTTTTAATAAGGGAAAAATTACCTCAAGAGATCCATCTGCTGTTCTCCCTTTTGCATCTCTTGAGTTACGCTGACGGTTATCTGTTCGTGACTGTTCATCGTTTCCTATAAGAAGAATTTATCAACTGAGTTGTTCAAAGATACATGATCTTCTTTCACTTATACTGTATTAAGCATAATAGAAAATTACTTCATGTTTTCACATAACAATTAAAAAACATATTCTTAATAACCTAACAGTTCTTAAACTATGGGCCAAGAATCACTGAACAAACTGTTCTCCAGTATTAATTCAAAGTAGACAAAACCATGACATTTAAAACTACTACAGTTTAAAACTAAACTGTCTACTAAAAGAAAACACCTCCCAAAATGAACAACTTCAGCAAAGAAATATACTTTTATTTTAGTATTGCTTAACATGTTCACAGTTTTTCTAATGGTTTATAAACTAAGTTCCACATAACCCCCTTTCGAAAAAAAAAAATTCTTTCTAGTTCAGCAATACCTATACTTTGGAAAAAAAAAATTCAAGAAACAAGTAGAGCTATAGGCACAAATATTTAAATGACTAATGAAACACCACACGAAATACACACAATTAAAGTTCTTTCATCTTAGTTTTGTCTAGTCATTTACATTACACACATACATTACAACCTAATATAATCCTGTTGCATGAAACTAAAATACAAGATGGGAATATGGAATGAATAAGAGATGAAAGATTTTTCAATATCCACTAATGACCTAGAGTTTGATGTCTTGACCTCCATGAGTGATAGCACAGCCCACAAACTTAATGATTTACTTTCTTAATATACATCTTAAGAAGGCAATCCCAACTTACTCATACAGGGAATAGGGGCTTTACATAACGTATTAAGAGTCAGAGACAGAATTGCTCCTCAATTTTGTAGATGAGACCAAAATGTGTGAAGTGGTTTGATAAACTTGAGGTCAAGACTGATAATCACAAGGATTTAAACAAGCTGAAGGAACAGGTCAACAAAAACATCATTAAAGATGAAGCTCAAGTCCCAGAGCTACAACAGGATAAGAGCGTGCAATAGTACATGCTGTGAAATAACTACATATGCAGCAGCTCCACATGAAAGGAGCTGTCCCCTGGACAACAACTTGAATAACATGTGACTGTGCTCTTGCAACAGATGAATAAATAATGGGTTGTGTTAGGAGAAATGTGCCCAGCAGAGTAAAAATAAGAATTTATCCCCTCAACATAACACATCTGAATCTAAGTACTCAATTTAAGTCACTAACAAAGTAGAGAGAACTAAGCAGAAGGCCACCAGGATAACTAGGAGGCTGGAGCACATGACAAACAAGAGGCTTATAGAAGGGAGTTTGCTTTAAGATTTCAACACTAACCTCTGTTTCCAAAATCAAATCTACATTTACCTTTGAATCCTCCACGACCCCTCCCTCCTTGCCCTCTTCCACCACCTCCACGCCTTCGTCCATCTCCTCTACGAAGGTAGTTGTCTCGCTCTTCTTCTGCTGGGGCTGCTGACCAATCGCTAAGTTCATCTCTGTGATCAGATTCTGTTTCAGAAGCATTTGATGCTTCAGAATTAGTTCCTATCAAGACGATAAAAAAAATTCCAAACATGCCAGTGCAGCTTAGCATGAAAATAATAAAGCAGTAAAAAAAAAAATAAATTAAGTTTTATATGTGTTGTTAAAAGAGTTCTGGGTTTATTTGCCTCTCAACTTCTGTAGCATACACAATACAGCAGACTGTGTGATATTCATTGCCTCTTTGAAAAGTGTAAGACAGACGAACGTTAGAAGTGTGTTTAAGGTTAAATAATTAAGTGCACCAGACTTAATTACTTGGTGTCATCAGCCTATCAATGTATTATTGAATTTACTATCCAAATGAAGCAAGTCTGCTAAAAGATAGTTAATCTAATTATTTCGTGACTAGGCTCTTCTGGTAGAAACAAAGTTCAACATAATGCAAGGAAAATAGCTTTTCTGCAAATTGAGCTACACAGTTTAACATAGGAATGTTTGTATTATGACTGCCTCTTTCAGGGTCAAATAAAAACTGAGGTGCTATTAGGAAACGTTCAAAATACAGATAAAACCACAATTGTTGCCCAAAAGCATTGGTATTGTAGAAGACATAAGCATACTATGAGACACGAACTGTGTGGAAGTAAAATACATATAAGCTCTGCATTTCAGTTCAGACTATTTTCTGCTGCTTAATTTTTAAATATTTATACTGAATTTTTTGTTTCAGCAGCTTGTAAGTCCAGTCTTTTTCACCAAATGGAAGACCACCAGGCTACTCTTTAAATTTAAAGTGTAGTTCTAGTTACCTACCTGAAGCATAGCCTGGACCACGTCTGCTATGCCCTCTGTTTCTGTAAGGTCGACTTCCACGCCCAAGTCCTGGACCATCATCAGTCATGTACCCTTTTTCTTTATCTGTACGATTTGGTGGTGGCCTAGAAGTAGCTCCAATCTGCCGAAGCTGTTCATCGATTTGCAATCTTTCCAAACGCAGCTGGTCCACTTCCTACACAAACACACACATAACCACTGTTTAAATGCACAGGCATGGAGCTCTCAAAGAAAGAGTACTTAAGTACTGCAACTAACAACCTCTTTAATATTTAAATAATTACTCAGCTTTCAAAATAATTTGTTCCCAAAAAAACTTCTGCTCAAACTGATTTGCTACCTGTGGCACAGTTGGCAAGTTCAGGTTTGTTTAAAACAGATATATCAGGAAAAAGCAATCTGATTAGTTGTTTTTAGCAGATATAATTAACTACGCTTCAGTATTAGATATATGAGATCTTTACCACCCTTAAGGAATTTTAAAATTCTTTAAGCAGAAAAATTAATTATTTTAGTTTTTGAAATATCATCCAGTTAAAGCATTACAGCAATTGCAGAGTTTAAACTTTTTAGATTCCAACACAAGCTTCTCAAACTGTTTCACATGTCAAATATTGAAGTTATTAAACAATTCTGATGTGGTATTGCTTCCCAAAAAGGAGTAGAGGTTACACTGCTATTAAATTCTACTTAAAACGTAGTGAATAACACAAGGCAAGTGAGGAAACAAAAACATAATGGTTGTAACCAAGGCATAGAAAGACAGCCACCATACAGGATTTTTAGCATACTAAAAGAAAAACAACTCCCTACAGCAAAATACTTTTGACAGTCTTAGATGTTGCTTAGCTAGACAGGTCACCTAGTCCACCTTGGACTGACAAGATGCCTCAGCACTCTGAGATGAATCCCATCAGGTCCTGCTGACTTGTGTGTAACTTTTTTCCTTTCTCCAAATGCTCCCTAATTTAGTCTTCCTTTAAGAAAGCGAAACCTTTTTTGCTTCGAACTCTCCCATTGGTTTCAGAAGGCAGGTACTCCTCAGGACAGATCTCATCAATGAAGAAAAAATAACCAAAAACATCCAAAACAAACCACCACAGTGAATATGACATTCAGTACCTCATCCTATTCCTTTGCATCTTCCCTACTTAATTAGGGAGCAGGCCTGCATGTTCTGTAGGATTCCTTTTGCTGCCAATATAACTGTAGAAGCTTTTCTTGTTGCGCCCTTCACATTCCTTGCCTTTCACAAATCCAGAAGGACTTCAGCTCTCCTGAACTCATCCCTCCCACCTGTCCTTACTGCCACCCCTTGTATGATTTCTTTTTATACTTGAATTTTGTGAGAAGCTTAATGCAGTCTGCTACCTTTGTGTGACTGCCTGTATATCAAGTTGGACTACTCTCGAGCTCAGAAAAGCCAGTCCTTCACAACCTGTTTTTTTTTTCCTATCCAGGAATGTATCCCATGGAACTCTTCCAAGTAGGTCAAACTCCACTCTACAGTAAGTCTGATGTTGATGTCCTATTGAGTACCTTTTTAAAAAATTCTTAAGTATCTTCAATAGGATGAGAAGTCTGAGATCAAGGCCTCCAAGTTAAGCATCTATCCTCTAGCTGTTAAACACTGATGAATGCTGTTCTATGTATCCTTCTCTTTGGAAAGATCAGAAAGTGACAATAAAATTAAGAATCTAAAAAAGTGTCCCGGGCTCATTAAGCACTTTCCACTCATGTGAATACTCACTTCAGGCTACCCAATGAAGCAAAACCAGAAGATCTTCTGAAACAGTGAGCATGCAAGAAAGGACTTTAAATTTTAGTACTAACTTCCATGTGGTTCTCCTCAGCCTGTACTACTTGATAGCTACTGAGTTGCTGTATCTCTGCTCCAAAACACTGATAAATCCAAGTACCCCACAAGTGGGATTAAAAGATAAAGTTACTCAGTAGGTAAGCGAGGGAAAAGTAATTTATTCTTCTAATTTCTGTTTCTTATACTGAGAAATTTCTTTTAGCTATGTACAGAAATTTCAGCATTCTAGAAGATTCAATAATAGCTACTGCACAGAGTGGACATGTATGAAATTATGAATGGTCTGGACCTTGCAGAAGAGTTGCAAGAGTATATTTAATTTAACTCAAAGTGATCCCTACTGTTAGCATCTGCCCCTAAGAGAGACTTTTAGGTTTTTTTAAACTTTTGTATTTTGAACTTGATAAAAACCCTGTTTTCCAGCCCATCCTTCAGTTAAATGATTCTATGACAATACAACGTGGCTTTTGGAAAAAACAAAACTTTTAGGCTGCAAATCTGTTATAAACACTTTTTTCAACAGCTTTGGGGACCTGAAAACAGTTCGATCATCAACATGTCTTAAGAATTGATTGAAAAATTCCAGTGGCAAAGCAACATAGTTTTTCTCACCTTTAAATAATTAAGATGATAATCCAGAAGAACAGTTGCATTAGTGATGCTATCCTTGGTTCCCACAAACACAAATGGTACCATTCCCTAAAACACAGTAACAGTGGTCCTGTGGTTATTGATTAGGCATCAAATACTGAATAGAACCAAACATATTATAATCAAACTAAAAAGTTACTCTTAAATTCTGTGTGTTGTAAATGAGACCACAGTGCACTTAAATTTTACTGTTGCCTAGATCATGTAGACCAATTCCTTTTATGCAGAAAGCTTTAGTAAGGAAATTTAAATTGCATGCATCGTAACACCAACATTTTTCTGACAAAGTAGAAAAAGAGTCAATTCAAAACATTTGATGCTTCCTCCCTTCAAAATTAGTATTATCTTTACTGATCATGTCTGCTCTCTCACATCAGGTTGTTTTAGGCTATATATCAGTAAAGCAAGCCTTGATCTTTAAAATCTAAATTAAATCAACACCATGTCATAAAACAAAACTTGACCCTTCTTGAGGATCTCTCAATCTGTAAAAAGGGAAAAATTAATGAAACAGAGTTAGTACTTCAGTTAATGACTGCTAGTCTACATTTCATCTATCTTTCCAGCATTTTGTTTAAGCAATTCAGGAAATATATGAAAAATGTAAAGCTACATATACCAATGCCTGCAATTATGACACTCAGAAAAAAAAGATATACCTAAAAACCAATTTTGGTTGCCAAAGCAGACAAAGAATTAATCAACCTAAAAGGGTCCTCTTGACTGCTGAAAACTGAACTTCAGATACAAGAATAATTTCCACACTAAAACTCCTGACACTAAAATAGATCCATGCAGCATTTGAGGTCTGATTCCAGCCCACACAGACCCAATGAGGTAACTTTAAAACTACTTGACCAGCTGCAGCATTATCAAAGCAGTGTAAACTTCACTGCGGACTGCAGAAGTCAACCTAAAAGCCACATAAACAGTTACCTGCTTAAATCTATGCCACTGTAGATCCAGAGCTTGACTATGCCTACTGAATTCACATTTTTGTTTGATCTCGTATTTTTTTTTGTCTCCTAAGTGAAGCAATTTGACTGTCTTAAGATATATGCACAGCATGGTGAGGTTTCAAGTGATTAAATCTACAATTTGTCTTTGCCCCCTTTTTTTAATATCTAAACAACCTCCAGTAAATCTTCTATTAAAGAAATGTTGAAGTTATGCCATTTTCTAATCCTAAGAAACTTCAACACTAACACCACTATTCACAAGCATTAGAAATCCTTTAGTCACAGGCATCACTGATTGAAATGCTTTATTATCTGGGGTATTTTAAGTTTCATAAATATTTCATCTGATGAAGGGCAACGAAACTTCAACTAACTTGGCCTTAACTGGTGCATAGTACATCAGGTATAGGAGACCAATCATAATATCACAAACCAGACAACTTAAAACACTTAAGGAAGCAGCTTGCTGTTGTTTCTAACAGTGGATCCGAGATACAGCAATGACAACTATTAAAAGTATAAGCTGGTAAGAATGTCAAACACTTTTAGCCACACAGAAATAAAATGCTGTACAAAATCTGAAACACAGCTACAGCTCTTCACAAAAAGGAGGGCTGTAATAACCAAATTCACAGATGTGAAGATCACTTAACATTTCAAATACTAATAAAGCTACAAGAATTAACTCTTACCAGTCAAGATCTAACGTTTCTGTGTTGCTCCTGGTATGACATCACTAACACATGAAGCATTGTAAGCAATGCCAGTGTTAGCAGTATCATTAACAGGTAAAACAGAAATATGAATTTGGATCTTGGTAGGTAAAAAAGGCTTTCCAGTTAATCTTTAAAAGTTGCATTTTGGATTAAAGGACATCAACAAATAAGCTTTTTCAAGACAGAGAAAGAAAAAACCAATTAAAAAAAACCCCTCTGACATAGTAAGTGCAGCCATGACAGTTAAGTGATTGTTCTTACCCTTCTATTATTTCCTATACTGACATTAACCATGTTTTAAGTTTTAACCTGCAGCAATAATAGCACACTCTTGTTTGCTAAAATTTTTTTTAAAGAATTTAGAATTAGATGTTAAAAATGAAATAGCAGTGAATCCTTTTTAGACAGATGTAAACTAGTAACAGCCCTAAACTTACTTAATTGCTTAGCCACCATTTACACAAAAATGAGGGTCTTCAGTAATAGCTTTATAGCGGTAAAAATAAAAGATGAAACTGCTACTCAAGCAAGAACTTGTGAGTTCTGGAAATGGATTTCCTATCTTATTTCAAGTAGCAAAGGTTCCTTACCTGGTATATATTTAGATTTCCAGGTAAATTACAGACAGTTCAGTTTTCCCTAGGTACATTTCACCTTGGAAATTGCAGGGAATCTTTTTGCATCGAGATGTTAAATTTTCATGCCTGAAGCTTTTACATGCAAATCTATAAAACTTTTCTCCTCAACACAGCCTCACATAAAAGCACCTCGAAGTACAAAGTTTAAGGCTTCACCAAGAGCCCTGAAAAGGTTGACAGCATTCCTGTCCACACCTGGAGTTCCACATGGGGCATACTTGTTTTTTCTTCACATCACAATTTACAAACTATTCTGAATTTAGGTTATTTTTCAGCTAAAACAATGCCAATCAACTAAAAAGTTTTATACACAGGGCACAGGCTTTTCATTATGATTTCAGAAACTACTAACAATTTTAAACCAGGTAAAACCCTTCGAGATGAAACTCAAAGCAAATTAATGAAAAGAGAAAATTTCATGCACAGCGATTTACAGCTTAGCTGGTGTGGCTTTTTACAGGAATAAAATATAATCTCTAAGGTGCACCACCAGCAAATTTAGGAAATAAGTCAAATTCCCTTGGCATTAACAGGGCAAAAGATTCTATCAGAGAACTCCACATTAACCAAAACTTCATCTTACCACTACAAAGATACAAGGAAGAATTTATTCCATCACTGGGTAGAATATAAGTTATCAATTAACACATACAGAAACCAAGTCAGCTGAAAACATACCTCTTCCTGTGGAATATTTTTGTCATTTTCAGCTTCAATTCTCACTCTCACAACACCAGATTTGTCCACAATCTCCTGAATCAGTTTTCCATTTTTTCCTATTACTTTTCCTAGAAAAAGAACATACAGAATGGGTTTTCCCCTAAACCCACGACTATTACTGTAATTCAACAGGAGCATTTAGTACAAGAACGTGTCAAAAATTACTTCATACTCCACAACAAAGATTTAGTTAACAAGCCATGAACTAAAATGTCCAAGAAAGTTTGAGGTGTTAATTGCGGTAATGGTCCAAACCAGTCACTGCAGCATACAATAAAACTTGTTACTGAAAACAATTTCCACCTTTTTCAAAGCTCTTATAAAAGAGCATAAGGAAACTCAATCCAATGCCTTACCTCTTTATGAAACTGTTTAAAATTGCTCATCTCAATTACAAACATATTCAGCATCTTGCATGTTTATTTGATTTCTCTTTGGTAGTCTTAAAATAACAACTACTAAACATTGTTGGCTGCATTTAAAAAAAAGAAAAAACCACCAACCAACCAAAAAAAATAATTTTACAATGCCCTAATGTTTTCTGTAACCACGTTTGGCAACGAGAACGAAATAGAAGTCTTAGTTCACAAAAGTTTTACTTTGCAGAATTTCATACTGCTTCAACACTAGCTTTGATACAGTGCTTGACAACCTGTTAAGTATCTGCTTTTAAAGGTATGTTACACAAGTACTGGCAGATGAAAACAGCAAGTTAAGCTATATATTTTTATGTTGCTTTGGAGCATCAAAAGTTCATTAAAACATTTCTCACACAAGGGTTGCATGCATTCTTGAAGACTTAAGGTTTCAGATAAAGGAAATCTATTAGATTGCTTTTTGGAATATTTTCTTGATCATGTGAGACCTTAACTAGATGTTCAGTTGATCACACAGTGCTGCTAAAACTCTATTTCAGACGCAGGAGGAGCGGGGAAAGAGAGGAAATACAAGTGAAAAAAAAAGATTAAAAACATACTAGGAAAATATAAGACTGCAGATAAGTCTGTTGTATAGTTGAACTAACCTCTAGAAATCTTTGGAGGAGTCATTTAATTCTTTGGCTCAATCCAGAAACTACTCTTCTTCTTATATAAACATCAGTACCTTGATCCTAGTTTAAGAAATTCCTCAATTTCTAACTACTAGATAATTTCTTACAATGTACTGAAGGGAAACGTGTCTACAAAATTTCTGCACAAACTTGGAAATCACATCAAAAGAGTTGCAGACCCCAACACTTGTTAGCACCTAGAACCCTTTTGTATTTTTCTAACTTTTACCCTGCCACCATTCTAAAAGTAACTAACAGTTCCTAGAAAGCATTTTACCTTGCTATAAACACAGTCTCCAGAACTGACATACCTACTAAATTTCTCGGGACTTGTATGACATCTTCGGCAAATTCAAGGTAACTTCTTGCCTTTTTCACTGCATCTTGATCCTAAACCAGACAGACATGGAGAAATTAAATCTATTTTCCCCAGTTCTTCATTTTGATTTTTGTGTTTGTTTTGTCTGTGGCGAAATTTTGTTGTTGTTTTTGCTCTTGTTTGCTTGGGTTTTTTTTTTTTTTTTTTTAAAGGCTGAAGGAGGGAATTTACCTCTCCGTAAATATGGAATGTGCAAGTATCTTCATCCAGATCAATAGCAGTCACTCCAGGGACCTTTCTGGCTTGCTGGATATTAGCACCATGAGTGCCAATGGCCAAACCCATTAAGTCTTCACGTACAACAAACTGTTCATGAAATCGTGATGCAAGTTGTCTAGAACTCTGAAGAAAAACATGTTAGCTTACTTTGACTTTCAGTATACCAGAGACAGAAAACAAGATAAATTTAGACCAAATTCATTATCCAAGTACTTAACCTACTTTTTAATCAATCCTTATAATGCACTCACTTTTACTTCAAATACATTAGAGCCTTCTTCAGAACTCCTGATACTATCTTTTTAACATAAGGTTAGCCTCTAGTTGTAGTGACACCTCTACATTTTCCATTACCAGAGAATATCTACAGCTGTCATATATGTTACTAGTTAAGACAGCCTTTGCATTAGTAATAAATGATTACTGATTATTCAAGCATATTGATGATCTGAGAAAAAAAATGACACCCCTTTCAACAGGTAGGGGGAAACAGCAATATATAACATGGTCATTGGACATGAAAGTCATATAGAAAATAGTAACTATGGACATCTACTGCACTCTATACAAATGAAGAATCTGTGTCTATGCAAGACCACACAAAATAAAGTTAAATTGCAATACATTGCTCAGATTCAGAGAACAATTGGGTGAATAATTTAATCCATTTCAATCACATCTCCAGCAAGACAGAAGGATCACTGACAATTTGAGATTAGCATGTGCTAAGACAACAATATTCCTTGTCTCAGCACAGCAGTGATGATGACTAAGGACAGTATTATTACAGAGACTTTCAACCATATGCTTGAGGCTCAGCTACTTTTGAATCAGAAACCCTGTTATTGTTCTGCAAATCTCATCACCTTAGAATGTAACTGCTATGGTGTAACCAAACAAGGCAAAACAGCTAACAGTGCCTTAATGGGGATCTTCTGCACTAAGCAAGATAGCAGAAAAAAAAAAACCAAACAATAAGAACCACCCAACTTTTGCATCTGGAAGATTTTCTAAATAACTGAAAAAGTATCATTAGGAACCTGGACAAAATTTGCCAGAAAACCCAAAACAATTCTTAGCTTCCTAGAGAACTGTTAGTGGGTTCTGACTATCAAGTCAGAGCCACTATATGCACAAGTATGCATATAAATGCCCATACACAAAATACAGTTTTAGTACTTTCTTAATTGGATAAAGCTTCCATCACACAGTAAGCACACATAAGAGAACTGGGAATAGGGGGAAGTCTTCAAGAAATATTTTGTAGCACACTGGAGTAGGATGGTGCTGAAAATACTTGAACATGCAGGAAACTTAGATTTTGTCAAGATCCATACAATGTTGCATGGGTATAAACAGCCTCTGTCAATCCCAGGTGGCTCAGATTAGTAGCATCACAGTCCTCAATAGTGCAAAGAAAAACACTGAGGAAATGCTGAGCTGCATATAGTGCAGAACCTGTTAAGCAAGTAGGGAAAAGCTGTTGAAGGTAAGTGGACTTCGTTTTTTGAAACTAAAACGAAGTTTAAAAAGACCACAGTAATGACTGAGAAATTTCTCCTATACAGCTTCATAATTTCAAAAAACAATGTTCTCATAGGATGCTTGTGCTATATGAAGCAGGAAGACTGCAAATACACAGTATCGCAAGGAATAAAAGTGCTAAAGCCGTGTATTATCTTTCCAGAGCCAAGATACATAAATCAAAGCTATAACTACTGTGAAGACACATATAAGCACACTTCAAATAAGCAGTTTAACGCCAGCAACATGAGGTTGCCCACAGTAAACCCTACTCTGTCCCAGTTAAGCTGCTAATGTTATCTGACCTGCTCCTGCCTAATGCTATTGTCAGCCTGTGCTAAACCATCACCAAGAATTGGCTACAGTACACAGTGGTGTAAATATTCAAGTGTCATTAAATACTTCATATACTCAGAGAGCTTTATCAAGCACAACTAGATTAGAGACAACTCAAAGCAAACATTCTAAATGGTGACAGATCTGCATTCTAAAAGACAATTCAAATGTTAATTTATTAGTAGACAACTGTTAAAGACTGCCACATCATCATCCTGTTCTCCCTGAAGTCGATAAGCAGTTGCTAACACAGCCAACTAAAAACTGTAAAAAAGGTGAGACTAACACTGTTACTGGGGACCTTGGCTGTGAAAGTCAATCTGTAGTTATATTGTTTGTGCCAAAATAAAGTTAGCTTTTCTGTAAATTAAAATAGATTAGTATGAAACAACTACAAAAACGATGTATTAATACGTAGAGGTCATGACTGAGTTGTATTTAGACAGAATAAAATCTGAACCAGAATGCAAAAGTACATTTGTAAATTAAACCTTTTCAGTATGTCAGAATAATAAATAAACCAGATATAGTGGGAAAGAATGTGAACAAAAAGTGGTTATTTTACTTCATGCTCTAAAAGTCAGGTGTGCTGGTTTGAGGCTAATTGGAATATTTTAATGGAGAAAATTACACTCAAGTCTGTGAAAAGGAAACTATGGTGATGTCTACTTCCCTAATAGGCTTGCTGAGATGTTTAAGAAAAGAATACAAAACAAAGATAAGACACTCAGGCTTGCAGACACTCTCGGGTTCTTGCCTTCTCCTCTCTGCTGAGTAACCTCACCAACCACTTCCCTTCTGACCCCCTGGTCGATGCTCCAAACTCACCTTGCGTGTAAGGCAAACCCTGGGGTAAGGTATAGGGGTGGGGAGAAGGTGGAAGGGTGGTTGGAAGCCCCTCCTGGGGTCTCTGATTTCTGGGAGGGGTGTTGTGTTTCTGTTTTACCTTTAACTTGTCTATTTCTGTAACTATTCCTGTCTATAGTGTCTATCTCTGCTTGTACATTGTGCTGAGCTGTAAACAGAGCTTCAGTCCTTAGCTTCCAGCCAGCTGAGTCTAGTCTGGGTCATTTTACAAAGTGTGGAGGGGCAAGGAACTCCCAACACAGTCATGTTTGAAAAGCAGAGTCAAGCAAATCAAGAAGCCCTAAACAAATCGAAAAAAGAAGCTGGTGTGCTGATTATGGCTCAGAAAACAAGAAAGGTAAAACTTCTAGGAGAAAAAAAAAAAACAGCCATCTAAATTCAGGGAGTATGACACAGAAGACTTTGATGGAAACAACGAGCTATTACAATAATGTACTAAAATCCAAAGCATTTACTAAGTATTTCTTCCGCAGACAGACATGTGCAGTTTGCTTGTACCTCAGCACTTCAACACAAACCACAAGCACAGGTTTTACAATCTGAAGTTTTTCTTTTCAGGTTTGGTTGAAACTGATCTCACATTCATTTTAAGTTCAGAAAAAGCAAATGTCAACATGCAAAACACCAGCCACCTTTTGTCATGCAATTTGTAACAACATGTATTTATGTCAACTTTCACTTAAATACTGCTCAAGCAACAGCTCAAACTCAACAACAGCTTTCTAGCGAGAACAAAATCAAGTTTTCAAGTCCTTCAGAGCAGCAAAAAAACTTCAGCCTTACAATGACAGGAAGAATTAAGATTAGTTTGGGAAAGGAATCAATGAGAACAGCTGTTGGTGCATGCATTTGTGGAGGCATGTAAAGAGAATTGGCTCTATCGAGGCTGTTGTTCTTGCCCACCTCTAAAATAGTACTTTGCACTTCAAGAGGTAAACTGCCCACACAATTGCCAGTTCTGGAGGAAGACAGAATAATAGATTATTAAAGAGCTACAGTGGTGCACCCAAGAAGGAATGTGAATGAGAAGAAACTGGTTTTCTCTTGGTACCAAGGAAAACCAAGACCCAAACAAACTTGGATTACAGTTCTGAAATATAAGAAATCAAGACTAGAAAGAGAACAGAGAACTTCTAACTTCTAGTGCATCTACTAGATACAAAAGGCCTCAACTAGACAACATCTCAGTTCAAGGTAAAAAAACAAATAGATGTAACCCTCTAGCATGAGGGAAGGAATGAAATCTGGCTTTCAAGTAACAAGTCTGGTATACTACCGTGTAAAAAGTGAATTACAGTCGTTACAGTGCCATTCTAGAATGACATTTTCAGAAATGTTGGAATTTTTTCTGATTTGTAGACAGGAGAAACGCATGACATGTTAATTCTGCTTTATAAGCATCCCCTAATTTCCTAGCCTACTCTTTTTTTCTTCTTTCCCTCCTATGGACAAGTATGAGTCAAGCTTCTTACCAGTCAACACCCACTCTAGTCACAGGAATATCAGAAGCTGTATCTGCTCTAAGACGTTTTTTTAACATTTTATTTATCTATAGACAAATCCATCTCTTTGTACATCCTACCAACATTAGTCTCATCTCTTCCATCCCTCATTTTCACTGAGTGTTGTTTGACCTAGTGCTGTATCTTGGAATCTCAGTATCATACCATACTCATTCCCATCTATTTTTAAAACCAGTAAATTGGATGTGACACTATTCCTGCAACAATGGTTAATTATTTTGTGCTGCAAAACATGAAAAAAGAACCACTGTATGTGTATATATATGTTTGTTACTTATCTCACAAAAAATCCTGCTCAATGAGATTGGCTAAAAACAAGCCTTTGCAAGAACAGGTCCTTTACCTGTAAACTTCTTCCGTTACACCTCAATCCACCTTGTTTTAACACCAAGAATACATAATTACTTTGACTCAAATGCAAGTCTCGACAGTTAAGAAATGCAAAAGTATTCTATGCATTGATTTTTTTTTAACTCAAACCATTTCAAGGAAAACAAACAACATACCTCCAGCTGTTTGCTAGCTTCTTCATTTCTCAGTATCAGGGATAACTTGGTACGAAGACTTCGAAAGTGCATATCAATCAGCATATTTGCCCGCTTTGTTGTTACATCATTGATTGACTAAATTATTCAACAAAGAAAACACAGTGGTTTACATACAAACTTTTAAACCAAAACACTGTCCATGGTATGCTTGGATGTCTGTACTTACCAATATAATAAGCTGGTGGTTTTCAGAATCGTATGTTACAGAAAAAGCTCCAACTGCCTTTTTGAAGTCCTTATGTGCGGATTCTTTGGCACACCTAGGAATAAAAGCACTGTGAAGTTGTAACTGCTGCATTTACAGTTCAGAGCAAAACATGTTGACTACTTAGTACAAAGAACATAAATAAATATAGTTGAGTTCTCCCTTTTTCTGCAGATGTTCTTTTATTCTGTTAATATCATCTACTTTTATTTCTTTTCATGTAAGACTAGAAACATTTCACAATTTTTCTGCATGTAGATCTATGAAATGAGAAACCAGTTAAGTAAAACTGCCTTAAAAAGCTGTAATTGTTGCAATCACCAAGTCCAAAGTTTCAAACAAACCATGCACCAGTATACACTACTTCACTGGAACCACTTCAGCATCCTAATGACCTTAAGCTCCTCACATGCTGGATTTGCTTCACCAGGCTTATTCTGTCCACTTGCTACTTAGTGAACTTGTGTACTATAGCATTAAGGTTAAAAGAAGAGTTCCTGAAGTTAATGTATGTATTATTCTGCATTTACACAGTAACGTGTGCCTCAAAAAAACAGAAAATGATCTGAAGCTACAAGGGGAGTCAGTTTTAGAGCTATATTTACATGAGTGACATGTCCATGTTCTGGGAGAAAACTACCTGGTTTTGTATCATACTACAGGAGTCTGATTGCTGCACAACTATTCCCACAGCTATCAAAGCAACTTGAAAGTGTGGCTCCTCGAAAATTACCAGAAAAATGGTCGAGATTAGGTTCGGATTAGCTTGAACATCAATCAACATCTTTAAGTACCAAATCTTTAATCTGTACTGCACACAAAACTTAAAATCTAAAGAAACTATTTCCTCATCCAGGACTAAACTGACTTTCCAAAAATCACTTTTCTCTTTCTGAAGAGAATGTATTTTTTGACATTTGTATATGTAAATTCTACAAGTTAATTTAGAGCAGTAAAAAGTATTTGCATTCCTTCTTGAGTCAAACGCAGGAAGTTACCCATATTTTGAGACAAGCTGTGAAGAAATGTTTGTACTTACATTTGCCTTAAATCTTCTGGAACTGCCAGTTTGATTTTGTGAAAAGTATCTTTTGTTGCAGGTTTGTTGGGGTTCACAGATCTCAAACGTTCAATGGTAACAATTTCGTTGTACGTAGCATCACAGGCTGCATATTCTATTACGTAGAACTGATATAAAAAAAATAAAATCATCCAAGCCACGTATCTTATGACAAGAGCAAGTATCACAGTACTAAATAAAAGGCACTTGTATTAATTAAGTAAAATTTGAATTTTTCAGGTTAATGTTAAAGGCAGTTGGAACAGTTCTAATCAAGAAACTGAAAAAAAAAAATCAAAGGAGACAAGTCTGGAAGCACTGTGCACATCAATATAAAAGCCATATAAAAATGCATACAAATATTTTTTTAAAATTGTATATATGCATATTCCTACCTCACCCTTTATCATTCTCACTTTAGCCAACCACCAACAGCAGGGTTCTTTTTCATTTGCCCTAGAATAAACCTAAACAAAATACACGTGTTACAATTCTGTAGCATTCTTAAAAGGCATTACAAAAGTTGATTCATATGACCACGTACTCAAAGAAGCAAAAACCAGCATAATATAAGGTACCTAAAATCTTTAATCTAAGCACTACAGAGAGCATGTAACAGATGAAATGTCTTGCAAATACATGTGAAATAAAAGACTCTGTATAAAAGATTGTTCAGATAAATGAATTGCACCCGGTGTACTGCCACTGGTTGCTTCAGTTTTACATATGGTCAGAAGAGAGATAATTTAGCCTTTTGTATCAGAAACGTTGTTGATTAAACACTAACAAACTGTATGCAAGCGCAATGGGGTCCTACCACTGGGTAAAAGAGGGCACATATCTACACTTCTTTAGTACGTATCAGTCACACCTGCTCCAAATAAGTTCTCAAATGAAAATAATTTAAAAAATAAACTTCAATAGAACATAAGCATAACATAAATCTTCAAAATTCTCTTTTTCAGAATTAGAAAAACCAACTTTCTAAGTCTGTAAAATAAGGAAGTCTTAGGAATGCTCTAGATCAAAGCCACTCTCTATGTGTACATAAGTATTTACATACAGATATTTTTGTCTTTTATGTCCATAAGCATATAAAGCAAATTATCTCATTCAGCTTGAAGTTTTGATAATACAGACATTACTGACTTACAGCTGAATAACTGCTGTTCAGCATCTAATTCTAGATGAACTCAGTTCTGATAAACTGATTTGTAATCAAAGAAACAGTACTGACGTTTGTAAATCAGGATGGAGGCCATGGTGATTGGAATTGTAAAATAGTTGTATAGTTTACAACTGTCAATCTTTTTGATGACACATTGTGCTTTATGCAGTACTTGAAATGAAAAAGGTGACAGCACATAACATAGAAGCAGACGTTCCACTGACTGGGCTCACAGTTTTTACCCCGAGTTCTCTCACTTTTCAAAACAGATGTTAATGGAGCATAAATACCTCTACTTCATCACTTTCATTTATATCTTTATTATAGCCTGCAGGTGGCGGAAACCTCACATCATGGAATGGTATTTGTCTCTCCGGTTGCCAGCTACAAATAAAAATACAGTGAATGGTCTAAACACTTTGACTTGCTTTGCAAATAGAAATCAGAAACATTTTAAATCCACTGATTTTGCATTTTAATACATATATCTATAAAAACTCCATAAAATTAAAAAGATAATGGGATTTAACATATAAATAATATTAAGAAACACACCCAAGTGCCCAATTAGCATCTTAAACCAATCACTGACTCTACATGCAGTCTTTATTTACAGTTCTAGGTTTTAATTCACAACATTAGAAACACATGTTAAAAGGACTCCATAACACATTTTGACACTTCCCTCAAAATGAGCCTGTTCATTATTTTTCTTTGGATCTACTATAGACTATGAGAATTTGATCAGGATTCAGTCTGAATACAGTTTTAATTTTCAGGTACTTTAACACAGACTGGGTAAAATCAACATGGAAAGAGGATTTTAAACGAAATTAGAAAACAATTTCCAAAATTCAAGAGATGATGCCATAACATATATTCACAGGAGAAAGTACATAGCAGTGTGTCATTTCTTTCCTAAAGGAAATGATACCCAAATGGTATAATGGAAAGTTAATATTTGATGTCCTTAAAGTGACAGGAAACAAACATTTCATTTCCAGCATAAAAAACCCCTGTTATTTATCAGTTACTATAAACCAAATTTTGTAATACGCACTCTAAAATAAGACATTCATACAAGAAGGAGACAGTCATGGTACCACTGCTGACTTAACTCAAACATGGATTGTCACTGTGTACATTCAACAACAAATCATATCTTATCTTATCTTCCCAACAAATCCTGTTCCTATAGTTTTGTACTTAAATATTTGAAGTTACAAAGCATTCATAAAGAAGCATCATAATGCAGTAAGCGTCAAAATTCTAGAATATGCTACTAGATTACCTAAAGGATGTTACTTAATGTTATTGTTACATTTATTCAAATGCAAGGTTTATAGGTATAACCTCGGTGATGTACTTACTTGTTTTCGAATGCAACTGTTATAGAATCTTCATGCACATCCTTCACGAATGCCTGTGCAGGAAAAAAAGTATAATTAAAACACCCATAAGCTTTTTCTAAAGAACAGAATTAAACTGACACAATGTCTTCCTTTTGATGAAATTCAAAATGTAAGTATATTTTCAAGTCAGCCTTTTTAATTTTGCATGACTTACTCAAAACACATACAGAAAGCTGATTACCTTACTGGGTTATGACTGCCCGCATATACTGATACACTGGTAGAACATGCATTCCTGCTAGTTTTAAGTAATAATAGGAGAAGTTTGCTAACAGATGACAAGGTAATTACAAATAGTTTAAAGATAAAAGGTTAAAAAGTTTGATTTTATAATTGTGTTCTATGTATTTTCACAGTTGTAAAAATTACATGCCAGTACTCCTGAAAAAAATAATTAAAACAAACACACAAACCCCGTCTTCCTGTTTTACCCTCAAGGCAAGTCTGAACATCAGATTACCAAAATTCATCTATATCCCTTCCAGCACAGCTTTCCCTTTATTTACTTCAGCACACTTATGTCTGTGTACTAGGCAAGTTAAGACAAATGCCCTGCAGCCTTCATTCACTTTCCTTCTAGGGATAGACAGCAATTTTTTGAAGTCTCTCATGCAACCACAAAGCGAAGTACAGAATCAAGGTTCAGTACTCAAAAGTACTTTCCTGCCTTACTACTCAAACAACATTTGATCAATTTTCAGCTTTAATCCTGAACATCTCCTCCCACCCCCTAATATACACAAAGAATAGCAAGATTCAACTCAAAGAACTTCAGAGTTACCAGTGAAAAATGATGGAGGTGACAGGGATTAAAAGACTTTTTTTTCAGGTTTTTTTTTGGTTTGTTCCCCCCACCTCCCCCCTTTCCTTTTAGGAATATTTGAATGAACTTCTGAAACTGATAAACATTATACTATTTGTGGACAAATCGCTATTCTTGAAAGGTAGGTAGATGAAAGACCTTGAGCAAGACTGAGTACAAAAGTTGGTTCAACCAACAAGAGACCCATCTTAGCAAAGCAAAGAACACACAGAAAATTGAAAATAATTTTGCAGTAACTGCTGCTTGTGAAGAAGACTTAACGAAGTGTCAAACATTCTCTTCTCCTTGAATTTCAAGTTTCCAAGTCAAGAAAAGTTCTTATCCTTCGCGAGAAGGTAAGTTTCTCATATGAAATGGAAATGGTTTTTTAAAAGTGCTGATATTTTACCTTTATAAAGTATTCCAAAGTATTTCGTGAGTTACAGTCGAATCACAGCATCTGACTACCCCTACCTGATGACTGATAGAGACCTTTAAAACTGGAAATACAAAAACTAAGCAGTACACACACACGTGTATGTATTCAGAGACATTCAGTACAAGAAAGCAGTTTATCTGAAAGTAAATAATGCCATCTTGAAGAGAAATCTAAACAAAGCCACAATGACAACAGCAAAAAATGGCTTTTTATCTTGCTCACTTCTCAGATCAAGGTTACTGGGAAGTTTATTATTGCTAGCACCCAAAGGATGTGAAACAGTCTCCAACAGTATTTACTTAATGACATATTTCAAAATTCCAAGATATTCCTTCCAAGGGGCTTACAAGCACAGTTGATTACAGGTTTTTGTAACATGATACAAAACAAGTTTAAGACCACATTGCTGGATCATGTTGATACAGAATGCTATTTACATAAAGAGCAACAGAACTCTCAGTTTATCACTACAGCTGCTAAATATTAGATAAACAGTTCATACTGCTGTGTCTTCCATAAGCAAATTCTAGAACGGGATATGCACTTAAGAGATATCATGGTAGTTATTTTATATTACATAAATCTCTTTCAAAGTCTCCACCCACATTTATTTCAGTGTTTGTCATGTGCAGCTCTGAAACACCTGTGCTTACAGATGCATCAGAAATGGATGGATTAATGCCTGACAAATACTGCAGTCACTACCAAGTGACTCCTCCCCCCACAAACTGGAAGACCATAGGACTCTATTATCACTAGCACTTGAGTATGCAAAAGCAGAAAATTATTTTATGAAGCAAATTCAACAGAAATGACACCCAGTAATCTATATAGTCTTGAGTTACAGGTAAGAGTAACACAAGGCAATGCCCTAAGAATTTCCTGATGAGCAATTTTCTCATATTCATAAATTTCTGCTATGAAAGACACTTGAAATCATTCCCTCTATGGTGATGCACAACAAAAGATGCTTTAAACAGCATCCTGTAAAAAATTACAGGAAATTACAGAAAAATACATGAGCATAGCAAAGAGCATCTCATATTCAGCTCTGATAGCTCATAAGATCCAAGTAATTTTTAGTAGAATCCTAGTGACTACAGCAAGAGTGGCAATAATGCTAAAACCTACGATTAATAAGGAAACCAGATGGTGACACAAATTAAATATAAGTGTTCAATCTGAAGACTAACTTAAGACCTTTAAACAGTCTAGTACTGATGTTATCTTGAAAAACAAAACAGAACTTGGGACACAAAGCTAGTTGAAACAGTATTTATCTATACGTTAAGCTATCTTTAAACAGATCTTCAACACTGCTTTGATCACAACCCAGATACCTGAAGAGAACTGAAAATGGTAAAAGTAATTTAAGATCTTCAGTTTATACCAAGTTCAGACGACTCAACTGCAAAGAGATGGAATATCTAGCTTTCAGTCTAGCCAGGACAAAAAAGTTGATGATGTAACAGTGTTTGCCTTTTAATTTCTAGCCTTGCAAAATTACAAAAATTGTAATAAATTTGTAATTTTTAATATCTGAAATATTTGTCTAATCCCATCTACCCACAGAAAAGTGATTTTCCTTGTTATTCAGTTTCTTGTGACACACAAAAATGTCAAAGATACTTATCACAACAGTTTTTCGTAGCACTGTGTTTACTTCCCTCTGGACAGATCTACAGCAAGTAAAATCCGACTGGACTCTACAGCACTACGGTATTTGCACACTTCAAAATACAAATATTTTAAAGTATTTATGAGTTTACACTTAAAATATTGTTTTTAAAAAATCACAGGTTACTGGAACAGACTATTGTTTTCTTTATTCTGTGGTTCAAGTAAAATTATATACAATGCTAAAAAGGTATGAGTCCTTCAACATCATAAATCAAATTCAGACACACAGAATGAGCCAGACCCAGATGCTAGTAAAGGCAGTGGAGAGCTGATTTCTCATTAAGTATTATGAACAATACAAGGAGCATTTTTTTTTTTTTTTTTTTTAATAAAGAATGTAAGCTGGGCATGGAAATTCAAACATAAAGGTGCATATATGGGAGTTTGAAACACACATCCAAGGTGGGGGGGACAGAACACTGGCTAAGATAAATGAGAACATGAAGATGAAAAGCATGGAAATATAGTTCAACTAGATGAAATTGAGAGAACAGGATAGTGAGAAACTACAGGAGCTGCAATACCACTCATTGAAGATAAACCAAAAAGAAATCATAATCTGTGAAAAAGGTTTGGCTTTACTTCTGTGAACGGAATCGTTATTTCACAATGGCTAAGGTTTATTCTTATTCTCTGATGTGGAAAAAAAAAGAAAAAAATCAAATCTGGTCAGTTTCCTAAATCAACTTCAACATGAAGTCACATAAACCATTCATGTTTCTTTCCATGCTTCTGACATAGTTAAGTAAAAAAGTTTACAACCCAGCACTGACATGTTGTGACATTTTTCAAATATGTAAGCATTCACATTCTAAGAAGGGATACATCCTGAACATAACAGTCTGGATTTAAAAATTATCTAATGTAATATAAGAACTTTTTGGAAAGATTGATATATTTTGTTATTTTTGACAATGACAGACAATTCAGAGGAACAAATAAAGGCTCCAGCTGCCATGAAGTTTTGTTGCTTTTTTTGAAGTCTGCTCACATCAGCTGTGAGCAGTCATTCATTTTAATAAAGCAGGATAATTAACTGCAAGGAATTAAAGTAGGAGAAATATGCTTTTTAAGATTAAAAAACCCCACTATGTTGATACAGACGTGCCTCTATGGTTTGCATAGCAGTTTTGTAACATTTCATACCTGTTAGAAGGAGGAAGTCAAAAGGGAACTCACACGGCTAATCAAATCTGAGAAAGACAGGCCATACAAAGAAACAACAGGGAAAGAACAGTCACAGAAATGGTAACCAAATGAGCAAAAAGGGTACAGGCGACCATCCTCAGAAAGAGGAGACTGAAGGTATTTGCCAAGAGTATGTCTGCATGGAACAGTGAAAAGAAAAAAACTGATATAAAATGCAAAAGGAGGTGAGACACGTGTTAGTAGCAAGAACTGAATTAATAAAAAACTAAGAAAGATGAATGATTTCCCCAAACGTAGCACCAACCAGAAAAAAATGAAGTATCTACAAAACTAAGGAAACAATAGCAAAGCGCTGGAACTACTGATAAGAAGTGGAGATTTTTTACAAAGTTATAGAGCAAGACACAGCAAGAGTTTGTTACAGACAACATGATGTTAACAGCAAACATCATTCCCAAACTACCTGTCCTGCAAGCAGGACACTTGCCATCTTTAGCAAAGGATACAAGAGAGAATCACTTCCAAACTAGAAAAGAAAAAAAATAAACATCAATCCCACTAACTTATCTTGGGTCCCCTGAGAAGAACAACTTGAAGTCCCAATTAACTACACCTGTACAAGAAGAGATGTGTAAAGATATGCCTTAACAGCATACATTGTGTAGATTTAGTTACTTCGCTATGAGATGCAAAAATGCAATTCCCTCCCCCCCACACTTAACAAGTGTCCTGGTGGCTTGCTGGACTAGGTTTGTTAAAATAAGGATAGGGATATCCCCCCTCACCCAGGGATTGTGGGCCCTGCAACATACCAGGTCATGACTAAGCATCTCTAGGTATTAGATTGTCAAGTATCCCTGAATCATGCTCATTGGCTGCATTGCACTTTCCATGGCATAACTGATCTTAGCCAAGAAAAGATCTGTGAAAGTATGAAGCATTCACAACCAAGCGATATTTTAATTCAATTCAGAAAGAAGCAGTCTCCACCAACACACTCCAGTACTTTGCGAAATGCAGTCCACCTGACCAGTATGAAATTTTAATTGAAATCTTTTGAGTGTGAATGCATCCTCAAACCACCTCCTATGTTTTGTGTAGAACATAATCCTTTTAATGCATCTCAAAACATGTTTTGGACCAAGTCTCACTGATAATACTAGCAGGTATTACTCTCAGTAAGGCTTAGACAACAATTAGGCACCAGTTTTGTACTGTCAAGATCAAGATTCTGCTGGGTACAATAACAACCAAGCTATGTGCTTAGGGACTTGAATTTATAAGGTACTCTGCTACCATCAGGAGCAAACACCTTAAGTACCAAGTTAGGTGTCTATTTGTGTCACCTAGCTCCTTCATGTCTCTACAAGCCTCATATTCCTTCCTTCCATGCCCTAGTATGAAGATAGAGGTCTATTTTTCTGAAATACTTACATATTCTGATTTTCAAAATAACGCAAAGAAACTACTACAAGCAATTAATAAACCATAAAGTAACAAAATAATTGTTTTGCTTTGGATTTGTTTGCTGTTACTGTTGCAAAACATTTCTCAAGAGGTTACTTAAATAAAACTTTTTAAATTAGAAAAAAAAATCATCTTGGAACTACACCAGCACTTGGCATCATACACTTGTTATGCTGGATCAAACAGTTTTACAATCAAATTCCCCATCTGAAAGACAGGCATAAAACTCAAGAGAACATTTAGATAAAGTACTTCATAAGAGTGTGATATCCAGACTTGATGATGAAAGAATAAATTGTATTTACAATTCAACTAATTCAAGCCAGAGGAAAATAGTTGATTTATAATTAACACCATTACACGAGGTTTGGGCTTTTTTAGCTGAATGAAAAAGTTGACATAATTTTAAGGGTGATCCATCTAAACAGGTAAATCAAGCAAAGATCAATAAATCTGTGTGCTCAATTTGTTCCCTTAGACAATGTAACCATGTCCACTTGGTGCGATATTAAGAAGAGGAAAAAAAAAATTCCTGTGTGTCTATCTCTAAATGTTAAAAAGGCAGACATAATATGCAACTTGGAGGAAATGTCTGTGTTGTAATTTAGATTAAATAACGATTAATTAATACATTCCCATGAACATATGCTCAAAATAACTGCAACTTCAAACATTGGTGTGTTATGGACAAAACGGGCACAGGATCCCACAATGCCAAAATGGAATGTAATCAAGTTTTAGAATCTTTCAATTCTCCCAGGTTTCTTTGATAGTATTTATCACCGAAGAATGCAAAATGTAATTTTTATCATCTGCTTGGAACAACTGTAAAAACTCTAACTTGACAAACTACTCATTAGAAGTTCTCTTATATGTGCCTTCTGTTTCTTTCTAAGCAACTACTGTACCTTTAAAAATGTAAACCTGGTTTTGGAAACTGCTAAATAATTTAATTCCAGGAACCAACATACAGATCTAAGACTTGGACTACAACACTACAAACACATAGGATGCTTATTTGATGTATTTACAGACTTATTTCATACATACTTTAAAAAACTGTCAGAATAAGAGATTATCACATGTATTTTAAATATAATGAGTCTTTCCTTAGAAGCACTCAGAGCTGTTGGAACTGTATCACTGGGATATCAGCCTGCCACACCAC
The DNA here is from genome assembly GCA_013396675.1 of Eubucco bourcierii. Lineage (NCBI taxonomy): Eukaryota > Metazoa > Chordata > Aves > Piciformes > Ramphastidae > Eubucco > Eubucco bourcierii. The sequence goes on from VWZE01011735.1 coordinate 618,915, forward strand.
ACTAAGAGAGTGTGAAATTCTACCTGTTCCTTCATTGTTAACATAAATATTGGATGTCGCACTATAACTAGGCCCAATTTTTAAAGTACTAGAAACATTTAAAGGAAGGTAGACTTCCAGAAAATAATCCATAACTATTTCTGGTATGTTGCTATTAAGTTAACAATAGTAGGCCCAAACTCACTGTATCTAAATTTAGGGGCTTAGTGAACAGGATAAACCCACAAATTATACTCCATTAATACGTGGATGAATAGAACCCAACACATGCAGAGCCACAACAATACTACACAGCATTAATGAAAATATTAACTACTCAGCATTAATGAAAATATTAACTACTCAGCATATACGTTCAAGACTCAATGATGGCTTTATTCAGCACCAGCACAAGGCCTTGGGCACAGACATGGAATGCCATTAAGTAGTTTCAGTAAGAAGTACATTCGATAATTAAATGTATTTAGCAACTCAGCACATATATATTCGGTCAAGCAAGGCTCCCTTTAGTAACAGTATGCAGTGTCCCCTGCCATGGTATTAAGAGTAGGAATCCACGGTAGCATTTTATTACGAATATGTATTTATCAAGGATCCCCCTCTCCCCGCCTTAAACGCCGTGCACTAGCAGTGCAGCTCTCCTGGAAACCTAGAGAGCATGAAAGACTTTCTTTAAGTAGCGACAAGAGCTCAGGATTTAGTAATTAATGCCCTATCCCCAACCCTGATCCTCGCCTCAGCGCCAAGGAGAAGGTGGCCCAGGGCTCTCCTCGCCTCCTCTCCCATCGGCAGCGCGAGGGCCTCCCCTTCCCACAATAGGGGGAAGGCCCAAGGCCTCCTCGTCGCCGAGGCCCTCTCTCATCTTCCCTCTCTCCCACCTCATCAGGCCTCAAGTTCGCTCAACCCTGGGGCGGTGGCAGCCCCAGGCTCCTCTCGCCCTAGAGACTCAGCTCCCTCTCCCAAGACATCCAGAGGTACCCGCCGAGGCCTCCACCCCAGCCCCACTCTTCCTCCTCCTTCCTGCCCCGAGGCCTCCGCTTTCCCTCAGAGCGGGGAGGAGGAGGAGCCGCCACCGCCGCCGCCTCCTCCTCCTCCCGTCCCAGGCCCCACTCCCTCCCCTGAGGCCCAGCCCGACCCAGCCGCAAGCACCCGGTACCTTGTAGAAGGCCCCGTTGGAGCCCCGCCCCTCCACCACCAGCTCCTCCATGTTGTGCCGCGGCGGCTCGGTGCGGGAGACCCAGGCCCGGCGCCTCCTCCCTTTCCTTTCTCTGTCGGCGCAGAAGCGGGGGGGAAAGAAGAGGAGGAGGGGTGTGTGTGCCGGCGCGGGGGAGGGGAAGGGGAATCTCGGTTCACTCCGAGCCCGAGGGGGTGGGGCCGCGGAGGGGGCGCTGCAGGGAGGGGGGGAAAGGGGGGGGCGCTGCAGGGCCGCTGCGCGCCGCCGCTCTCGCTCTCGGCTGCCCGGAAATGAAACCGAAACGGTCACCGCCGGGCGGCGCGCGCGGGGCAAAGGGGCCGTGGGGGGCCCGTTTCGAATGTCAATGCTAAGTCCGCATCACGTGACGAGCCGTGGCGGGGTGGGCGGGGCAAGGAGCTAGCCCGGCCAGCACGCGCCACTCATCCACCGCTTAACGGCCGGATAGCGCGCGCAGCCGCAGCGGCCAGGGAGGAGAGCAAACCCGGAAGTGGCGGATAAGAGCCCGCCTCCACTCCTGGCGCGCATCTGAATGACTTCCTGGCTGGCCAATCAAGCTGCAGAGCGCTTTGTCGGTGCGGGGGGGTAGCTGGACTCATGGCCTGCTCAGGCACAGCTCTGGAGGTGGGCCTGGTGGGACGGGTCAGTGTCCGTACGCTGGTTTGCACGGGCTGTTGTGCCTATGCTGAATACCTAAACTCCTCGTAAGGAATGTAGTACAAGATAAACGGGCCCGTTGCCCTGGAAGGCTGAGGGTTTGTCTCTTCACCTCTGCATGAGAGTTAAGCTTTGCTCAGCAAGCTAAGAAATTCCCCGTGTAACACATGTTATTTTAGTGACATTTAAACAGGTACGTTTCAACTCCTAAAGTTCTCTGACAGTGAAGTGTTAACACTGTGCATATAGTCACCTGTAGAATTTGTTGGTGAATTTAAACAGCTACTCCATCAGTGATGGAGGATCTGCAACTGGAAGTATGCTTCTCAGCCTTTAGTTAGACCTTCACAAGCACTAACATGATTTTCTTAAGTGATTTTTCCCCCCCTACTAGCTATAAAGACAACAAGAAAAAAAAGTTCTGCCTTTACCTTCAGGAATCAGAGTTGCAACCATTACCATGGCTGTCATTTCACCAAATGAGAGGTGCTTTTCTTGTGTAAATCATAGGCTGAAATTCTGCACCTATTGCTCGAAACTTAAAATTATTAATCCTACGATGTGATCTTTCCCTTTGCATTTAAAGTTGTTCGGCATTTTTTGTTAGCCAACGAAACTTTTTTGTTTTCTCTTGCTTTAAATTTGGGAGAGATTGAGAGTTGCAGGAATTCCTGTATGCTATGTGGTCACCCATTTATTGTGATCTAAAGAGAAGGTGTTTGATTCTCTTTTCATCTACTTTGGGTGCTCATTCTTGAATATGATGAAAGTTTAATTCCTGATTCAGTTTGAGAGCCTTACTGTGCTCATTAAAACTGACTTGCTTTGGTTTGGCAGAGGCTCCAAGAGGACTGAAGGAGGAAAAATGTTAGGACAAGGAGCAATGGTACAAAATTTGTGTGAGAATAAAAGCACATTTGAACACAGATATTGCACAGTCTATTAAAAAAAAAAAAAAAAAGAAGTCTCTTTTCACTTGTTCATGTCAGAAATACATTTTAAAAGACATACAAATGATTCAATTCAAAATTTCAACTGTTTGCTGGGAGAGATGATGCTGAGTTCTAAAAGGTAGCTGAAGTTTTTTTTTTAAAATTCATTGTTTGTTACAAGTATTCTCAAATCATTCTCATAATTTTGTCCTGACTAGTGAGTGTTCTAATCCTTTTCCACTTAAAAAGAGCATTTACATATTTCCAAGCATATTCTCTATTTTTTTTCTGCTGACTGACCCCCTAACCTTTCCTCTTATTTTCCAAATTACTTACTGGTTTTGCTATTTTACTTTGAACTATGTTCAGATTGAACTGTCCATCCTTTCTCAAATGGGCTCATGAATTAGCTAGTTCTTTGGCCTAGAGCAAACTAGGTCCTTTTAGATGTGTGTATATTTAAAATGCAATGACACTATAAAAGTAAAATGTTATTTCATTTAAATGTTAGACTTCTTATAAATACTTCTAGTGTTCAGCTACACTATGCAGTAGCTATGGGATTCTCCATCCCTTTGCCCCTCTGAATTGTTTCATAGTCTCCAACAATCTGAACTCCACATTTTCTAAGTTTTGGGTTTAGTCCTACAGATGCTCAGTGCTTCGATTTTGTTACTCAGTTCTATGCCGCATGTTGTTTGTAGATTAATCTGCTGACTGGGAGGCACTCTGAGGTCTTTGGAATACCTCTTTTCATCATCAAAATAATGAAATAAAACCCAGCAACCAACTTTGACTTTTATTCTTTGGTGGATTTATTCAAATACTTTCTTAGATTTTTGTAAAGAATGTAAGAAAAAGGCCTCCTCCCATCTTGTCCTCCTTAGAAAAGTTGAAAGACAGGAAGCAAAGGGCAAAGGCAGCTCTAAGGGCATCTCAGAGCCCTGTATCCTTGTTTAACTAATATTTCCCTGGGGTTGGTATCTTAGGTTCTTTCACTATTGATCTTTACCAATAGCTTTGATGCAGTACATTGAAGGAGTTAAACATTTAAAGTGTAGCCATCAACACTAGCTTTTCCCAAGGATAGCAGCTGAGCTTTTTCCCAGTGTCATGAATTACTCCTGAATTGATTTGTGAAAGAGGGTTTGTGTAGACCCTGGCTAAGAGTGACAGGATGTACAGCAGATATTTACACTATATACAGAATATTTACAGAAATATACAAGTAAAAGGTAATACAGCAACACAACTCCCCTCCCAGAAATCAGAGACCCCAGGAGGGGCTCCCAACCACCCTTCCACCTTCTCCCCACCCCTGTACCTTACCCCAAGGTTTGCCTTACGTGCAAGGTAAATTAGGAGGATCAGCCAGGGGGGTTAGAAGAAAAGTGGTTAGTGAGGATTAATTAGCAGAGGAGCCAGAGCCCAGAAGCTGCTAGATCCCACCAGCAGCTCCTGCCTCAGCAAGCGACAGAGAGAGACTGACTTATCAATTGTTTTGGTTAGTGTTCCCAAACAATTCTCCAGCAAGCGTATGAGTGAAGTAGACATCATGATGTTTTCCTTTCACAGCCTATAGTGTAATTTTCTCTATTAAATACTCCAATTAGCCTCAAACCAGCACACAGGAACAACTGAGTACTTTTCCCACCTTGTGCTATTTACCTTAAGGCTTGGTCAGGCACTTCTTTTAAAAGATGGTAATCCAATTAACTAGCAAAATCCCTGGGAGGAATTTTAGGCAATTATGTTTATTTACACTCCCATTTTGGGCTTCATCTTAGTCTTACCAAGGTTCATATAGATCTTAATCCAGCCTTTCAAGTTTGTATCTGCTGGGTTTTTTGTACATCACTTCAGACAGAAGTTATCTCCTTGATATCTTTTCCTCTACATCATGGTTTTCAGCATGTCATGCAGATGATATTTAGACTTAGGGATTTCCATCTAAATATGGTAGTTAAAACATGTATCTTAGTTCTGACACTTGTGAAATGTGTACATTTGATTCGTGCTAGCATAGGATGATTTTGGGCCTCAAGGATGGAATGTGGCCTGTCTTTTGCATGCCTTGTATGACCTCCAGTTAAGCACAAGACCTTGAAATAACAGAAGTTGGAGCTAAGCTGATGTATGCAGCCCATATATCTTGATACAGCAGTTGGTGCCAGCCTGCTGCTAATTGGAACAGTGTTAGTTAAGAGAACATGTAAAGCGCATGAGCGAAGCCAGAGTTCATCCAAAGGACGAGCTGAGGAAGACTCTGTACTTCATCCACGACCACCAAATGAGGGCAGAAAAGACCCCCAGAGAAAGAGAAAGCATGCACATGGGAGACCATGCTTATTTCAATAAGTCATTTGTTTAAGCCCACCTTTTCTTAGAATAGGTATGAATATGTATTAGTATAGGAAATATAAATCAGAAGTAGAATCATGTTAGTGTGCGTTGGTGGTGGAGCAGAGACTCCCCCACGCACCCAGTGCACTGTTTGCTTGCTTTTATTCACTTAAACTACGTTCTGTTACGATCTCATTCAGAACTCAGTCATTTATATCACACTGATACTGAAAATGAAAGAAAATAGGACTTGGCATTCATCTGAGATACATAGGATTTTGAGTTACTTCAGCTGGACTGAACAGTTCCAACTGATGTGAGTTTGTAGCTGTAGCTTAAAGTTTCAGAGCAGGAGACTATCACACCAGTTTAAAGGTGGTCAGATGCTCTTTTCTTCTTGGTTTACAACATAGTTTCAATAAAGTGCCTTTCTGTAGTCTAACAGGAATGGTGATGTTTTAATAATCAGATTAGAAACTGGAAGAAGCAGTTACAGTCAATAGAGATATAAACATGAATCACTTCCTAGATAAGGTTGCTTTATGGTTAATCAATAATAGCTGAAGGTAGAATATAACTAAAGTGTTGCAGTTTTGTTGCCTTGGCCTTGGCTAAAGTGATACCCACAAATTGCAGATATCCGAATAGGTGTAGAGCAGCGAGTATTCCCAGAACTTGTGGAGAGAAGCTGAACTGGAACAGGGAAGATTTGCAAGTCTTACTGTATATTTACAAGAAATCAGATTATGTTATGCTTGTTCATTCAGTTCTTTGAATAGCTGATGTGGACTTTATCTGGGCGTCACAATTAAATACTGCAAAAGGTAGCATTCACACGGAAAGGCAATGAAAGTATAACCATTTCAAAAAGACAAAACTGAATATTGTGAAATTACTAAACCCCAAATCCTTCATTATATGTGTTAGACTAGAGGGTAATCTTCTTTAATCCTGTAAAATATACCAAGGAGAAAAGCCAACTAATCTCTATTGATTTTTTATCATAATTACTGACTTTCTATTAAGCTTAACTGTTCCTTTTGTAAGTCATTACTCCATCTTCTCTGCATCCAAGGGTATAGTTTTCTGTATATTAAGTTTGGATTAGATGGGCATCCAAGGTTCATTTTGTCACACATTCTACTGTAATGTAGATATATGTTTCCACTAGTGGTTTTCAGTTTCTACAGTATACTGTGTCTTCTTGACCTGAATATGGAAGGAAGCCTGAGAGATTTAAGACTGCTTTGTACCTACAATACAGAAGCTTCTCAGTTTCACAGCAAGGAGTTAAATAAGTGCTGGGATCTAAACTTCAGAAGGCCATTAAACTTCTTGAGTTACAAAAATATGATCTAAAAATACATATTTTTAAAAATGCTACCTACTAATGAGTTCTAGCTCAGTTTTGTCATCTAGAAAACAACTGTCATTGTCATTCACCTCACCTGTGAAATAGTAGTCTTGATGGGCAATCTCTTCCTTATTTGGTGCATGTTATGTTATTTGTTGCAATTATGGGTCTCATTTAAAATGAAGAGCAATTCCTGGATTCCTCCAGAAGAATATATCGTGTTGTTGGTCTACAGCTCTCAGCAGCACATTGTTTTTTTATTTCTTTTTGAATATCAGTAGTAAATCTGAAAACATACCATGTAGCATTTTGCTGTTTAATGATCCAGTTTCATCTCCCACTCATGACTTTCTACCTATTTCTCTTGTAATACCACAAATACAGTTATTAGTGTATCAATACTGTATGTTATTTCATCTGCAGAAGTGTCTTGGCATTGTCAACAGTCCACGTTAATAGACAATGCTCACATTTATGTGTAAGGCTGCATGTTAATTTATCCAGTTTTTATATTATTATTAATTGTTAACCAAATCACGTTAAAGATGAAAGTGAAAGGATTCCCTGAATAACGTGGGACTTGAAAATGAATTAATTAAAGCAGTAAAAACTACAGAAAATTTGGGAGTTCACTTGGTTAGAGTGCAATGCATGAGAAATATTTTCTTTTTTCTCACATGGTTGAACAGCATTCATAACCATAAAACTGCAAATGCTCTCCTATACTGTGCATGCTGCGTGGCTATGTATGAATGAATACTCTATGGTAATCCATACAGTAGTCCTTACATCAGCTAAGTGAGTTTTAGTAAGAACATAAAGCATTTAAGTAGTAGTTTTCTATCTCTGGAAGCTGTAAACCTATTTCATGAGTATGGGCAGTAATATTGCCGTATAGAAAAGATTAGTGTGTCAAGACTTAAATCATCAATGAATCAAAGGATAGCTTTGATTCATTGAATGAGAATCATAATCCAAAAGTTACTGGCATCAAAATGGATTTGATTCACTTGACCATCTTGAAAGTGAGGCAAGTACAGCCCTACATTTCAGTGACCATAGGGTTTAAACTGGCAGAGGGGAGATTTAGACTTGATGTTAGGAGGAAGTTCTTTACAGTGAGGGTGGTGAGGCACTGGCACAGACTGCCCAGGGAGGTTGTGGCTGCTCCCTCCCTGGAGGTGTTCAAGGCCAAGTTGGATGAGGCCTTGAGTAACCTGTACTAGTGGGAGGTGTCCCTTCCTATGGCAGGGGGTTGGAACTAGATGATCCTTGAGGTCCCTTCCAACCTTACCATTCTATGATTCTATGACCATAGGTGGAATCTTACATAACAATTCAAATGAAGACAGCTGTGCTGTAGGCATTTGCTCTTAGTTGTATGGATTCCCGTTATGAGTCTTTTTTGAGTTTTCAGCCAGCTCCTGTTGTTTGTTAAAGGGCAGTATGCATCAACATCAATGTCAAAAATGTAACTCGTCAGCTTATAGAGTCTACAATTTCTAATCAATCTTGAACACAAAGTGATTTGTTCAGTTGATAGACATTTCTAGAATACTTCACATCTGATTCTATAACACAGAAAGAAACCATGGTAAATCAGCTGAAGATCATCAGGCAGTGATTTTAGCAGTGCTTTTACTCTATGCAAGCAGGATACAGGAATTTATGCAAGTTGATTACTGCCTCTTTTGAGCATACTGCAGTTTTCACTGAAAGGATCACATGACTCTTCCTAATCAATATCTGTGTTTTCTGGAATGTTGGGTAGCAACAGGTCTCTTTCAAAGACTATACAGGCTGTACACATATATTTATGTTGCTCAGTGTTATTTTTATTGACCCTGATGGGGAGATCTATGGAAGTACTATGTAAAACGTCATAATCTTGACATATTGTGATATTTAACTTCCTATTACAAGCATTTATAATTTAAAACATTTGTATTTTTCCACTAAATTGTTACAGAAATCAACACTATAATCTTATATACAGTGGCAATAAGTAAATAGTGTGAAAAAGAGAAAATAACAACAACAAAGGAATCAGTTAGCCTGAAATAATAGTATTTTAGTCCTGCTTTCTGATGGTGGGTTTGTTGGTTGTTTTTTTTCCAGCTAACATAGCTGACATTTTTGTCTCGACAGCTAACATTTTATCCTTTACTAGTCTGAAAAGAGTGTTTGATATAACATGTATAGGTTTATGTCTTGGAAATGTTTTCCATAGCTATATTTTTACTTTTACTTTTTTTTTTTCCTGTGTGTTTGAAAAAAAAGATTTAATATATTCTTGCATTTTTTGGTAGTTTCAGAAACTGCGGAAAATTATGTTTGCAGACGGAGTACACTGAAGATACCTGAATACCAAAGAGATTTTAAATGCAATAAGTAAGCTTTACCACAAGAGGGCACCCGAGGACAATTTGTTTTGTAGCATGGAAAACGATGACAAACATTTGTCTTGAGAGTGCTGATGTGTGCCTTGTGTTTGATTATGCTTTAAGAAAGCTTACACATTTCACTGTGTTTTTGAAATAAGATATATTAGCAGGTCCATAAGTACTGTCTACAGACTGTGTTAGGACTAATAATTTTTCACATGAACCCAGGAACCACATTTGAACCAAATTAAACACTAAGAATGTATCATGCCTTTTGTTATTACTTTTTGTTGGTAGTAAACTTAAGCACTTTTAAGGCATCATTTTTTATTATTGCTAAATACATTTGATTTTGAGCAGTGTCATGTATACCATGGTCTGTATTGTTCTTTCGCTACCATCTGTAGTGAAAATGATTCACTATTAACAATGATATCAATTTTGATATCCAGGTAGAGATTGTTAATAGCTATGAAAATTGTTTATTAACATTAAATCTCGTCAGAAACCTTATATACAAGGTTCAAAAATGCACGGTTTGGAACACATACAGGGAATGGGTAAACTGGAAGACTTTAAAGGCAATATCATAAGCAAACATTTTTACTGGCAGAGAAGGTTTGTGCGGTCACTTACACTGCTTGCAGTTAGTTATCCTGCTTAGCCACTGGATGGATGCAGGAAGCTCCTTTCTGCTAATGGCAGAAGGCAATTAATGATTACAAGAGACTTGAAGTATTTACTCACAAAAATATCCTGGGACAACACCCAAAGCACGTGGCGGGGCTGCTGCTGGGTCGAAAGCTGTTAAAGGCTTTGGAGCTTCCTCAGGCTTCTGGGTGCTTCAGAAAAGGAGACCTGACCTGGTCCTGGCTCTCTTGGCAGCAGGCTCTCATGTGCAGGCAGGACGTCTTGCCATGTGCAGTCCCAGCACGGTGTCACGCTGGCTGTGCAGACGGAACACATGGAGGCATCAGAGCCTGATCCTGCTCACTGGGGTCCCACCCAGCTCAGGATCAATGACCCACATACAATAACAGAGAGCACAATAACACCAAACCCAATGTGCTACCTGCTCATCCTTTATATCCATTTCAGCCTGAGGCTGATGGGCCTTTGGACATAGATTAGCCAATCAGGATGGCACTTTGCCCATGTTAGGTGGAACTGGGGCTTTTGTCCCCTTTCCTGTGGCCATCACCTCCAGCACAGAGGGAGGGGGAGCAGGGGAGCATACCTGGGCAAGCCAGGACATGTACAAGCCCACCTTTGGCCTATTTAGGCCTACCACGACACCATCTACAGAGAAGACTGTGAGACACTTATGCGGTACATGCATTGAATCATGAAGTTCCCTTATGAACCCTGTAACTAGACTATACTTAGTCTGCTTCACTGGTTCTGTGCCTTTCAGCTGAGTTCTTTTTCGTTTTCACAGACTTGAAAAGAAAATCATAGAGTGCAGTTGTGCTCTCTTAGATTATTATGAAAAGTCAGCTAAATGTTTTTCTTCTAAAGGAAGGACTTAGGTGATGGACTCTTTATTCCTTAAATAGCTCCACTTTAATAATGTATTGCTGAACCAAATCAAACGAAATTTTCAGTAAAAATATCATATTAAATGGAAGGTTGCTAAAGGAACATCCCCTCTAATCTAAGAAAAAAAAATTAAAAAAAAAATCTAGGAGTATCAAAGAATGATTGGAAAAGTATTCAAAACTTTAAAACATCATTTTATTGGCAAGTTGTAAAAGCCTGTCTTTCCTCAGGGCTGCTCTCCAGCCCTGAGGAAAAGGACCTTGGAGTCTGGGTTGATGAAAAGCACAACATGAGCCTGCAGTGTGCACATGGAGCCCAGACAGCAACTGAGTCCTAGGCTGCATCAAGAGAAGCGTGGCCAGCAGAGCAAGGGAGGTGATTCTGCCCATTTACTCTGCTCTTGTCAGACCCCACCTGGAGTCCTGTGTGCAGTTCTGGAACCCTCAGCACAGGAAGGACATGGAAGTGTTGGAGCAGGTCCAGAGGAGGGCCACGAGGATGCTGAGAGGGCTGGAGCAGCTCTGCTATGAGGACAGGCTGGGAGAGTTGGGGCTCTGCAGCCTGGAGAAGAGAAGGCTTTGAGGGGACCTGACAGTAGCCTTCCAGTATCTGAAGGGGGCCTACAGGAAGGCTGGGGAGGGACTGTTTACAAGGTCTTGCAATGACAGGACAAGGGGCAATGGGCTTAAACTGGCAGCGGGAAGATTTAGACTGGATGTTAGGAGGAAGTTGTTTGCAGTGAGGGTGGTGAGGCACTGGAACAGGTTGGCCAGGGAGATTGTGGCTGCTCCCTCCCTGGGGATGTTCAAGGCCAGGTTGGACGAGACCTTGAGTGTCCTGTACTAGTGGGAGGTGTCCCTGCCTATGTCAGGGGGTTGGAACTAGATGATCCTTGAGGTCCCTTCCAACCTTACCATCCTATGATTCTATGATTCTGTAACAACCAGAAAACATAAGGGCATAACTGTAGAAAGATAGTTAGTGCTATCATGCAGATAAGTCATCATGTTAGTAGGAAACCAGGTTCTTGTATTGTATGTGTAGATATCAATAAAATGTTTGACTCTATTGACTGGTCTTTTCCCTGTTCTGTGGAAAATGCTATACAGCAAGCAGATTCACTGCTGGGCTTAATTGAATGTAATTAAAAGCATTTCCTTTATAAATGTTGGTATTGTGCCTGAAGGGAGTTCAGTCCCAAATTTATATTGTACACTCATCAATAAGAAGATATAAGTTAACGTCACTGCTAATTCATTTCTGTATTTACATATTCTGCTATAGGCAAGAGCCTGTAACTGGTCTGGATTTGAGAATACTGTTTGGAATGCTCTTGCATCACAACTTGTGTGATGGGCTTAATGCCATGGGCACAAGGTGGTGTTTTGTTCGCCTACCCGCCCCCTGCCTTAGAAGAACAATAATCCTGAGACTAACTAGATGGTTTTGTGGTCTTTTGGCTTGTGATTGTCATATCTTTTAGAAAAAAATCATTTGTCTCCCCACTTTATACATCTTCAGCTTTTGTTAACATTATTGTCAAAACATTTAGCCCTGCACTAAGTTAGATTCACAATTTACACCTCTCTGAAGGATTTGGCAGAACTCCAGTGTTTTGATGTCAGACATAATTATTGATTTACATTTTAAAGAGATGTCATTCACTCAATGCATCATTTTTCCTTTTGTACATGCAACATTTTTCAGAAGAGATGGAAAAAAAGAAGTGTACATTTTGTTAAGAGCGCTCTCTGAATCTCTTGGAACAACAGACATTGCTGAGCCTGGGAGTTGGTAGAAGAACTGTTTTAACTGTGGAAGGAAAGTTACAGATTTCAGTCAGTGAAAGACATGGTTATTCTTGTAGAGATGTGCCTCTGCACCAGTTGCTGTTGCCTGTTTCTCTTTGGTTGCTGGAGAGCATAGGCTACTTGGCATCACCTAGTCTATGTGCAAAATGACAGCTTGGGTTAGTGACATACAAAGTCATCACTAGGAACCACAAGTTATTTTCTCACTCTATCACAAAATAAAGCACACCACAGATAGTGAGGTACTGTGATACAAATCCTTTTGGTGAAGTGCTATCCTGAACAGAAGTACTCAGGAGCTTTGCAACTGGATTCCTCCTGTCTTCTATCACTTAAGTCTTCAAGACCTAAGTTGCCCAACTACAAACACCATTGCACTGTATGACCTTCATAGATGCTTTCCAACCTGAATTATTCTATGATTCTGTAATGGTGCAGTAATTCTGCATTTCAAGCATGTTCAGATATTTGTGCTATTTGATGGAACAAAAAGTGATGTCCAGTTTTCATTAAATATTAAAATGCCACATCTGTGGTTAAAAACCAAAGCTTAGGAGACAGTATTTTTTGGCTTTACTGACTACTTCAGTACCTTGTTAAATCTCACTTGCTACAGAGTGCATTGGAGCAGATCTCCAAGTTGGAAACTCTATCATGGAAAGGTTGTAACAAAGGTGGAAACAAGTTCTGCCAGACAGGCTTTATGGGGATGGTGGGTATTTCCAGAAGGAAGCTGACGGACAGGGTGGGATAAAATAACAAAAGACATAGTTAATCAACAGCTGAGAAAAAGCATCTCTGCATAAAAGGAAAATGTCTCTGAAATGACTGCCTAACATTTATCAGAAAGAGACAAACTGATTTAGGGCGTTAGGGAGACAAATCAGGAAGTACAAGTGAGGTTCTTTTCAAGACTGCTCTCAGTCTGAATTAAGTACACAGTGAGGGGAGGAGTATCCTTGGGCACCAAGAAGAGACATTTCCCATATCTCTTAGAGGCTGAAGCAGATGCTATACAAGCCATTCCAGGCTCTCAACAATTAAAGTTCCTATTTAGTTACCAATGAAGACAAATTTCCCAATTGTTTTGATGGAAACTAGAAAAACACTGAGATAACAGGTAGAAGAGGTATCAGACTTTATGACATAAAAACCCCAGAACTTAATCTGTTGGAGTTTTGTTTGTTGGAGATTTTTAATTTGTTGTTTCATTTTTAGGATCTGAATTTATACGATGTCATGGAAGGCCACAATAGGCCAAATAGGCCTAAACACTTCCTGGCTTGTCCAGACATGTTCCCCTGCTTCCCCTCCTTCTGCTGTTGGGGGAAGCAACCACAGGAAAGGAAAACAAAGGCCCTGGTGCCTTCGAATTACCTTCTCCCCTTCCAAACTTGTAAACAGGGTACCTCACGTGTTTGTGTTCTACCCTAAAAAGGTAAAAGTAAGCCCTGACTTTATCTAATATGGTCAGTTTTTGGCAAAGTGCCATTCTGATTGGCTGATCTGTGCCCAAAGCACCATTAGTCTCAGGCTACATTGATGAAAAGAAGATGAACAGGTAAGCACAATGTGCTCTGCTTTAATGAGATACTGCCAGTGCTCTGCCTTGTACAGCTTCTGCCTCGCTGCCCTTGCATCCTGCCATGCTCTGCTAAGCTATAAGCTAGCTCTGCTACGTAAAAGCAAGCCCTGATGCTTTGAGTTTGTCTACCTGGAAACCTGCTGTGCCTTAAGTTTCCCAGGAATAGGCCTTATGTGCCTCACACAATAGACTCACTTAGCCAGCCTGACATCTGCACATCCACAAGACATCCTGCCTACACCTGCCAGTTTCTGCTGAGACTGGGAGCCCTGGGAGGGACACAGATCGTCAAAGGGGAACCAGGATCAGCTCAGAGATCATCTGCCTCTTTCCCAGCACCCTTGTTAGAGCCTGGGAAGAGCTACAAGCCAGAATGGCTACAAAGACATCGACAGAACTCAACAGAACAAACAAGTGTTTGGCTACTGTCTGGAAAGTGTGGTTAGCCCCAGGAATCTGGAGATAGAACTTTTGTGAGTAAATACTCAAAGACCTCTTTGCAAAATTCTGTAAACTCTCTAGATCTAATTCCAAGTGCTTTCTGCCTTAAGCAGAAAGGAGCTTCTCCAGTCTCTCTAGTGGGCAAGAGGTATAATCGACTGCAAGAACCTCTTTTCCAGTTCAATTAAGTTTAATGTTTGTTATGGAATCATAGAATCATAGAATGGTAAGGTTGGAAGGGACCTCAAGGATCATCTAGTTCCAACCCCCTGACATAGGCAGGGACACCTCCCACTAGTACAGCTCACTCAAGGCCTCGTCTAACCTGGCCTTGAACACCTCCAGGGAGGGAGCAGCCACAACCTCCCTGGGCAACCTGTGCCTCACCACCCTCCCTGGAAAGAACTTCCTCCTAACACCCAGTCTAAATCTTCCCTCTGCCAGTTTAAACCCATTGCCCCTTGTCCTGTCATTGCAACACCTTGTAAATAATCCCTCCCAACCCTTCCTGTAGGCCCCCTTCAGATACTGGAAGGCTACTCTAAGGTATCCTTGAAACCTTCTCCAGGCTGCAGAGCCCCAACTCCCTCAGCCTGTCCTCATAGGAGAGCTGCTCCAGCCCTCGTTGTATTATTACTAGTTAATTCTCAAATGTTCTAGATCCCCTGTTCTCATCTGTGCAATGCTTTCATGACTGTTGCAAAGAACCTACTGTGAAAATTGTGGCTATTGATGGGAGTTCTGAATATCAAAATTAATATACAGTATTAATTTTGAAAAATCCTATCTCACACCATAATACCATGCCACTACATACAGATAAAGAAAAGCAGTATGGTATTCTTCAATTGCCATTGTTATGGCAATTGAAGACATATATCTATATCTATATCTATATATCTATATCTATATATCTATATATATATGTATATGCTAATAAGAATCTGAACTCCCTGAAACCTTTACTTCATCTATGTCAATCCAGTCATCATTAAGATTTTGTCTAAGCTGACCCATACAGCATGCTGCATGTCTGTCAAAACACAAAGCCTCATTTCCTAACCAGTATTCTTGGTCTCTTGAAATAGAAGTGCTTATCTCATGACAGTCTTAATGAAAGAATAATAAGAACTCATTTAAAGTTCTCCAGTTACTATACAGTAGATTATAAAATGATTTTCTGGGAAATTTGTATTCCATTAGAGTTGTTTGCTATCTTCTAGGACTGCTTCCTTGCCCAGCTATTCTTGTGCAAAGGTAAAAATAAAAATAAAATTTTTTTTTTCCCCCTAGCTATAAAACAAGATTAATTTTTCTTTTTGGTCAGTACCATACATTAGTTTACATTAGTTAATTTGTGTCCTTTTTTTTTTT
>VWZE01011735.1:634563-709566 GCA_013396675.1 Eubucco bourcierii
TTTTTTTTCCTCACACCATACTTTCATATGCACCGTAGTGCAAAAACATTAGTTTTCCTATCTTGGTGTGAAAGCCTGTCATCAACAAGTGATTAGTCCACTTATTTTTCCTTTTCTCCCTAAAATATGGCCTGAACCTTCTAATTTTTCACTCACATGAAACAAAGTAATGATAATTTCTGTAGAAGCAGTGCTGAAGTTATTTTCCTCCCCTTTGATAGGCTAGGGGTGGTTGATCCTTGGAAGTTTGGGGATTGTTTTAGAAGTTGGATTAATCTATGGATTTTTGGTCACTTTCCACTGTAAGCTTTGATAACAAAGGCTAGACACAGTGTGCTGGTTTGAGGCTAATTGGAATATTTTAATGGAGAAAATTATAGACTGTGAAGAGGAAACGCTGGTGATGTCTACTTCACTCATAGGCTTGCTGAGATGAGTAAGAATAAGAACTCAAAACAGATAACACACTCTCTCGGGCAGACACTCTTGGGCTGTCTAGCTTCTGGCTTTTCTCCTCTCTGCCGAGTAACCTCACTAACCACTTTCCTCCTAACTCCCCTGGCCAATCCTCCAAGCTCACCTTGCATGTAAGCCAAACCTTAGGGTAAGGTATAGGGATGGGGAGAAGGTGGAAGGGTGGTTGGAAACCCCTTCTGAGGTCTCTGATTTCTGGGAGGGGAACTGTGTTTCTGTATTACCTTTAACTTGTCTATTTCTGTAACTATTCCTGTCTGTCGTGTATATCTCTGCTTGTACATTGTGCTGAGCTGTAAATAGAGCTTCAGTCCTTAACTTCCAGCCGGCTGAGCCTAGTCTGGGATTTTTACAAAGTGGGGGGAGGGGGGGCAGGGAACTCCCAAACCATCACACACAGGAGGTTTTTACCCCTGTCAGGCCTAAGAAATCTAAACCAGGATTTTCCCTTTTATTAGAGTTTGGCTCCTGAACCAAAGGCAATGATAATAAAAATAAGCATGATAATTGTATAAGCATTATCTGTAGGAAATGTAATAAAACCGCTACAAGAGAAAATGTGTTTGGAATTATCATATTGAAAATATTATTCAATATGTTAGAGATTAGAAATAATAACATTTTGTTTCCTGTGGCAAAAATGTGCTAATAAGAATGGTTATATTAACACCACTGTTGCAGCCTGCCTGTATGGTTCAGGTTTAACACATACTGATAAAGCTCAGCTCTTTTAGACTGTTTGTGTTTAGATTTTGCCATTAAAAAATAGTAATCGAGATTCTTTCTTCTCTATCCTGAAGCTGGTGCTGTCAAATGCTGTGGAGTTGGAGATGAACAAGACCAAGTGTAAGGTCCTGCACCTGGGTAGGCACAATCCCAAGCACAAATACAGGCTGGGTGGTGAATGGCTGGAGAGCAACCCTGAGGAAAAGGACCTTGGAGTCTGGGTTGATGAAAAGCTCAACATGACCCTGCAGTGTGCGCATGCAGCCCAGACAGCAACTGAGTCCTAGGCTGCATCAAGAGAAGCGTGGCCAGCAGGGCAAGGGAGGTGATTCTACCCATTTACTCTGCTCTTGTCAGACCCCACCTGGAGTCCTGTGTGCAGTTCTGGAACCCTCAGCACAGGAAGGACATGGAAGTGTTGGAGCAGGTCCAGAGGAGGGCCATGAAGATGCTGAGAGGGCTGGAGCAGCTCTGCTATGAGGACAGGCTGGGAGAGTTGGGGCTCTGCAGCCTGGAGAAGAGAAGGCTTTGAGGGGACCTGATAGTAGCCTTCCAGTATCTGAAGGGGGCCTACAGGAAGGCTGGGGAGGGACTATTTACAAGGTCTTGCAATGACAGGACAAGGGGCAATGGGCTTAAACTGGCAGAGGGAAGATTTAGACTGGATGTTAGGAGGAAGTTGTTTGCAGTGAGGGTGGTGAGGCACTGGCACAGGTTGCCCAGGGAGATTGTGGCTGCTCCCTCCCTGGAGGTGTTCAAGGCCAGGTTGGACGAGGCTTTGAGTGATCTGTACTAATAGGAGGTGTCCCTGCCTATGTCAGGGGGTTGGAACTAGATGATCCTTGAGGTCCCTTCCAACCTTACCATTCTATGATTGATTCTATTTCATTTCACAGGCTGCATCCATATCTGAGATTCTCTTGTTTTAAGGGCAGAATCGGTTGATCTTTTTGATCCTAACTGAAGGCTTGAGTCTGCAACCATTCCTGTGAAGTATGTAAGAGAATTATATGATATGGGTGATGGTCATTTGCTGAGCTGGTCACACCAAAATCTGTTTTATTGCACCAGACAACCTGATTTTCTGAGTGCATGATTGAGGTAGTGACTTAGAAAAGAGGAAGATGAACTCATGATAAAACAAGACCTGCTCAGTAAGAGCCATAGGAACAAAGTAATTGGGAGAATCAAAGAAATGGGAGTAGTCAGTACAGAATCTAGAATACCTGCAAGAATATGACATTTTAACAAATGAATCAAATTTAAATACTGACTTCCCTAGTACTCTTTGTCAGGTTCTTGGTTTCTGCTGTTTTGTTTGGTCTACTATTCCATTTTGACTTTGCTATTACAGAAATCTGTTTCAGATTTCTTTGAACTTTACCTGCAAATGTATTATATTATATTTATTTTCTCTTTTGTTCTTTCAGTTGTCTAGCAACCAGCTTCCCTAGTGACTTCCTCTGCAGGTTCCTCTTACTACATTTAATGCTTTATTATGCTGGATAGAGCCTAGTGAGAACTCACTTCATTGACATGGTACAGGTTAAGTTTGTGATGGCTCCAAACCATTTGCAGTATGAGTAGGCAGAATGATTTTAGAGAAAAGGCATAAGGCATAAGCAATGGAAGCTACATGTTTTTGACATTTGACAAAGTTCTGCCAGAACATGAGAAGGAGTTCTGAGTCTGAGTGAGACTGTTAAATTACATAGAAAGTGGGAAAAAAAGGAGGTGGTAAAGGAAGTGAAAAATACAAAATCTGATTGTCACTTTTCACAATTGTCAAACTTTTACACAGAGCAAAGACTGGTGAAGAGACCTTGAGGCTGAATGTGGGGCTTGTGGAAATCAATGAGTAGAGCAGGATATTTCATCAGCAAAGAGAAATGAAAGAGAACAAAAACTACAAAACACTTTAATGCTTTCTAAGTAGCTGTCAGCATTCACTGAGACAGTATTGAGTGTTGTCTGAACAGAAGGACATAGGTAAACAGAGATATTGGTAGGCTGATGTCTGTGCCTTGAAGTTTAGAACCAATACTGCAGCCAAGTTTGAGGCACATGGAGTCAGTGTTATAAGGGGGCCTCAATACCTTGGCATCTAACTTCAGATGATTATTGACAGTGTTTCAAATACTATAGGACAACCACATTAATTTGGGCATGATTAAAGGAGTTCCCTTTGAGCATAATACAGAATTTCTCACATGCAACTCAAGGATTATAGTGAAAAGTGAGTGCTAGAACTCCTCTCCTGTTACTGTTACCATGTACCTGCAAGATATTTCCTCATTGTCTTAGGGATGTAGGACTTCCTGTTTATTTGGAATCAAATTATAGCGATATAAAGAGTTACGATTCCTCAGCTAATATGTGGTAGGTAGCAAAACACATGCAATGTAAACCTGCTAATTCATTATACCAAAATAAACTGAATTTACTTAAACTGTAGTTGAAGCTGCTTCTAGTTAAAACATACAGGCTGTCATGAAGGTTGTAGGTAGTACGATGTGGCAGTTAGCAGGAGCGACTGCAAAACTTATTGCTAAATGGTGCTATAGAGTTGAAGCCAGTGAGTGGCATAACAGATCAGGAAGTCTGTTAGATATTCTGTTTGTGAAGACCCAAATTTAAAAATAACTAGTCAGAGCATCAGCTTTTTTCTTGGGCTGAGTGACGTGTTTTGAAATTTCCTCTGTACACAGAGAAGGGAAAAAGCTGACTAAAGAGTTCCTATTGACCTATAATGCAGACGTTTCAGGCACTAAACGACTTGCTTAGCTGCAAATCCAAAATAACTTCTACTGCACGAAATGCTGAGCATGTCCTAGAAGGCAGGAAGGAAGAATGTATTCAGAAGTCAAAAGTTAAATAGGCCTTACTGACTGACTACTACACCATGTGTAACAAACATGCAGCTCTTTTTTCCAAGGCGGTAGGAGCATTGTGGGCTTTAGGATGATCTAAGCTAAGGACATTTATCCAGCTCTTAGATCCATGGTTTTATGCATACAAATTGTGTGTCATGCTGAATTTCCTGCTGAGTTTTACTCATCTTCAAGGGAGGAGAGCTAAAGCTTTTCATTTTAAATGCTGTGCATTGCTTCTTATTAATTATTCACTGAAGGGATAGGTGATCATTGAAAAGAATTTTCTAATTCCCTTCCTAATGCTGGAAGACTTTGGTGTTCAGACACTCCTAGACTCTTGTTTTAATAGTGTTAATCCTTATATTAATTACAACATTTGTTTACATGTTGTAGCCTTCTCCTAACATGACTTACACACATAGATGTGTGAAGAGAGCACCCAAAATCACTGCACTGCTTCATCTTTGATTGCACACACCTCTGTGCTCTGCTTCGAAAGCCGCTGTTATTCACGGCAGATTGATTTTTATAGAAAGACTTGCCAGAAGCAAGCAGCAGTTCCCTTCTGTTCTCTTCATGCCTCTCCAGTTTTGACATCTATCAGTTCAAGACGTGTGCCTCACGGGGGTGCTGTCCCACCTCGAATAAATGGCATTGCTTTGGACTGAGAGGCCTCCGTGGATCAGAATATTAGTGACATATTTGAACACACTTCTTTTCTTCTCCTCCCCTTGCCCCTTTCAGCATACTCTGTTGTTTTTTTTTTTTTTTTAAATATTTTCCCCCCCCCAGGATCGTAAGAACAACTCTACAACTGAATTTCTCGTCTGACAAAGAAATCCTCAAATGAAAACCAGATTTTTCTTTCCAGAATAAAGTAGCACCTTTCTATGTGTAGGTGAGAAATTTCCTCGGGGAAAGAAAAATGCATACTTCAGGAAACAGCCTTGCCTAAATCATTGCAGGATAAAAAGTTTTAGCAGGTTTCGGAGAGCTAAAGATTTACACCTGTTTGTGTGATGAGCATCTGGCTTCACAAGACAGAAAGCCAAAAGTTAGCTTTGATGGTACCTGTTTAGGACATCATCTGAAGTGTTGTCTCACTATTTTCGAAGTAGCCTACAGTCTTTTTCCATTCTTGTGAGAATTCATAAGCAATAAGGGGCAGTAACTATTCTTATGAAACTTTACATCTTCAAAGCACTTAGAAAGATTCTAAGAACATTTGTGTAACTCATAAGTTTTCCTCCCATTATTAATAAACAGATATGTGTATCATAATGGATTTTATACTCCAATTTTAGATACATCAGTGACAATATTTATCCTTTTTAAGATAGATGCAAGTCATGAGTGTAGTCATGCTTGCTCTATTGAATTTGGAACTATATTCTTTGCTTCAAGAAATTGAAGTAAAGGCTTGGTCTATTTTGTCACTTGAATCCTTCCAGTTTTGTTAAGATCTTACTATTTGAGACTGGACTTTCGATGCTCAGGGTGGATTCATTGGAAGTCTGAAGGAAGTAATTTAGATGCTTTGGAACAACAAAACAGAAAGCAAGTTTTGTGGTTAGAAGGAAATGAGATTGTAGAAGGCTTTATGCAACTGTCATTTTTTTTCCTTTTTTTTGGGGGGGTATGTGTGTTATTTTGTTTGGGTTTTTTGTTTGTTTTTTTTTTCTTTTTTCTTTTTTTTTTTTTTTTCCTGCTAACCTCAGACTGACTGATGAAAAAAAGTTCCAGGGTTGATATGTAGTTAAAAAAATTTTTTTTTTGGAGTTAGGAAGAGAAGTTTATGCTTCATTCAAAGTATGATCAGTAGCACTTCCTAAGATTTTAAGCAGAAAATAGTTATCTTGCTGCTTCTATCATGTCTCAAGGGCTTCCTTTACATTCCCCTGCAGTATCCTGGGAGAGAGAAGATGCTGGTTTCAGGCTGCTACTGTGAGAGCAAGTAAATATCATCCTCAAAGAAACAGTGCAAAGTCATGAAGGAATTCCTCAACCTCGCTGAGAAAAACATCCAAACAGGAAAAAAAGACTAACAAAAATCTATAGCCCTGAGAGTGCGTGAAGATACATGTTGGCAATAGAAAAGAATCAAGTGAAATAAGAACTTAAAATAGAAATAGTGAGATCTAAATATTAGACACATTGAAATTATATTCACAAGGAATATTTACAAGATGATAGCTTTCTCACTATAGAGCAAACCTGTGGATTGTGTTAGTTTTGTGCTGGCTTTGTCTCTGTTGTATGATGTGTAGCTATCAGCATATGCTGGAAAGCCATGTTACTTTCACAACCCCCCAATATATTACTGAGAAAATTTATAGATGTAAGTAGCTTTCATTTTATTTTTAATAAAAAAAGGGACATTCAGGAGTCATCTTTCTCTGCAAAGATAGGTACAATGACTGTGTGCCCAGTAATTAAGTGTACAATAAAAAAAACCCACAAAAAAACAACACTGGAAATAAAATAATTGCACAGTAGCCCCCGTGGAGTTTGGAGAGATCTTTGTAAGAGAAAGGGTGACCCCACTACAGCTATGTTGCCTGCTGCACCCCAGTTGAGGCTTAAAGGCAGTCAGGTGACATTATGATGATAATTTCTGAAAGCTGGCAGGAAGCTGAGAGAAGCCATGGAAGAAAGGTAGGCTGTCATAACAGGTCTTGATCAAGCAACCTGGAAAACAAGAACAAGGCTAAACAAGACCCATGCAGAAGAGCTTTGACTGGGCAAAGGGTGAATTTGGAACAGTAACTGTTGGTTTCTAGCTTGAAATTAATTTTCTCAGTCTACTACAGTATTTTACCATTATCACATTACCTGTAACCCTAGCTACCTGCACTTCTGTGGCTACAGATGGCAATACCTGCACAAATGCCTTTCACAGAGCCATTTTACTTTCAGAAGAGCTAATGGTCGTTACTGTATGAGCCTTCCTTTTCTTTATGTGAAAAATCTAGTAATCAGCATATTTATAAAATTACTATATGAAATTAAGCCCACATAAACAGAGCAATCTAGATGCAGTCTCCTAGCAGGGATGACACATCATTTGTTTGCAATTCTCTCCTCCAATCCTAAACACCACTAATTCAGGTTGTATAAATTAATCTAGTGTATGAGCCAGTGGTGCAACGGGAACCCAGATCAGGGATCAGCCCTCATCTACTTCGAAATTAGTTCCATAGGAAGTTTGATAGGTGCACAACAGCACAGAGAAACAATTAAATAGTATAGGAAAACCGGACTGCTAGAACAGGAATAAAGATAGAAAAATCCATAACACCCAATACTCACCCAATACACCCAATATTTAATTTTGGGCCTCAGTGATCCTCCTGCCAAAACAAAAAACAATGTTGCATAGCAGAATTCAAATAGGGTGGTTTTAGAAGTAGGAAAAAGGTATCCAGAAACAGAATGAATGCAAATGAGTATGACAAAGTCTAGATCAGCAATTGCTGGTCCCTCAAATAAAGCAGAGGAGTGGACATAATTATAAACAGTCACTCGCAAGACCATAGAAGCACTGAATTCCTGTGGAAGCACGTGGATTTTACACTGGGAAAAATCTACAACCTTTTTGAGAATCACTCCTGTACATTAAACATGCTTTTTATCTTAGTTTATTTTTTTTTTTTAAATATCTCCCTTTGTTTCATTGCAAGTTCATTGTGCAATAAAGCCGACGAAGTCTGGGGAAGATGTACCAGTGTTTCTTTGTATCTCAGGCAGCAATGCTCACAAGCCTCTCAGATATGGTTATTTTCTGATCATGACTCATTCCAAAACAATACCTTGTGCTTCTTTCAAACACTGGTATAGACACAAAAGGCTCTGCATCTAGCATTTTTAAAACAACCCATAAAAAATAAGTATCACTGAAAAATCTTCTGGTGCTTATCCTTGTCTGACAACATTGGAATTTTGTGATTTACTTCTTCTGTTCCTCCTTTTCTGCTCTTAATCCACTATCTCTTCTTTCACTGAAAAAAATACTATTTTTTTTTTTTGAAGCACCTAGGTAGAATGAGGAATAGTTTGCACTGTATTATTTAGTGTTCCAACCATTTTTTCTCTTCCGAGACGGGTTTCATTAACAGAAACCACACAATTTCTTTCAGTTGCTCTACATGCTTGTGAGCATCTCCTCCTCTGCCTGTGGAAAATTTTGATTTGGGGGGTGTGGGGTGATGTTGCAGATAGGATCCAGGCTCTTCAGGAGGTTTTTTTAATTTCTGCAATGCTTGCTAGGAAGAGTGTTACTTATACTAAGATACATAATGCATTTAATAAGTCTCTTCCTATTTCTTCAGCAATGATAGCTGCAGAACTCTACCTCATAACTCACCTAGTTATCACAGTGGAGATAGGGGCAGGATGTTTCTTGCTTCTGGCTCCTTATGTGACCAGCCTGTTTATGGAGTAGCAGGAAGAGCCTTTGTATGTAGTAAGAATCTATTTTCATATCAAACATTTACTAGTGTGATGGAAGGCCCAAATTATACCTAGAATACACATCCGAGACATGTCCTAAACACCTACCTGAATATCCACCTTGCCCTCCCCGACCCTCTCTTCTTCCCAGGTGGAAGAAGCAGGGGAGCAGACAAAAGCCTTGGGCCTCTCAGTCTGCCACAGAGACACCAGATTTGGCCTTGTTTTGCACCCTGCTTTGTCTTTGGTAAACACAGGTCAGGATGCTGGGTATGTGCATCTCCCTTTTTTGGTGAAATACCTTAGGACTGGTTCCAGAGGTGTTTTTACCTGTTGCTATTTGACACACTCATCAAAATGCTTAAAACCCTACCAAACTTCTTTACTTGCTGCTGCTGCTGCTGCCTTTGTTTTGTCACGACCTGTTTGCTTTGCTCTGCACCGTGCCTAGCTGGGCCTTGGTTCCCCCACGCACGGCACACCTGACCCTGTCTGTCTACCGCTCTGAGCCGAGGCACTGAAAGGCTTGCCTGGAGCTGGGGTACAGCTGCCCACCTGAGCTCAGCCCAGACAGAGTTTGACTCTGGCCAGTCTAGGGGATGACCTAGCAATGGCCTAGCGATGAGTCTGGCCCCTGGGCCTTCTGGGCCTGCCGCTGCAGCCTGAGGGCAGACTCCTTTGCCATGCACCACAGCCGATGGGACTGCTCCAGCCCGGACACCTGCATCCTGCTTGGCCCAGGTGGCTGCCTGCTCCCACGGCCTCCTGAGAGCCATGGAGGGTTTGCTTCACTTCCGTGGACCTGCTCAGACAAGGTGCTCCATTGGAGCTACCCAAGCAGAACCATCACCACGGGGAAGGCCACCACGTGGCTGGGGCTATATTTTTCCTCATTTATGCTTCTACATATATTTTTGGATTGTAAATATTGTGACTTTGATCAGTGAGTAAATCTGAAGTTTATGAAAGTTTATGTTTAACCTCTAAGTTGCTGTTTGTGCTGCAAGACTCTACAGTTAATTTTCTAAAACCTTTCCTAAAATAATGTAAATTAATCTGATTAAATATATACATTGTGCAGAGATAGTTTTACTAACCACATAATAGAATCTATGTGTGTTAACTGTAAATAAGTTTGGGGATTTTTTTCTCTCTATATATATTTAATAAAATATTTAATAATTTTATATCAGCCTCATTACAATTCACTTATAACCTTCCTTAACAACTAGTCAGGCTGGATTTTGTTAGCGTGGTTATCCAGGTTTCTAAAGCACAGCAGCACTGCAACAGAAAGTTTCAGTGACATGGTCAGCTGAGTTTCCCCTAAGGGCAAGGCACTGTGCTCCACAACCTTGCACTAGCACAGTGCAAAGTCAGACATCGGAACAGCAGAGGTGTGATACTGGAGGGTGGCTGTATTGGTTAGAGGCCATTACCACTTATGAGACCAACTCAAGCTAAGTAATTGCACCATGAGTTCTGGTTCTGAAG
The DNA here is from genome assembly GCA_013396675.1 of Eubucco bourcierii. Lineage (NCBI taxonomy): Eukaryota > Metazoa > Chordata > Aves > Piciformes > Ramphastidae > Eubucco > Eubucco bourcierii. Next base: position 644,580 of record VWZE01011735.1, read on the forward strand.
ATTCTGAAAACCAACAAATTGATGCAGTCTCTTATGTCAGTGAACCCCTGAAAGTTTCCAAACACAGATAATCATCTGTTAAATCAGACATTAGCAGACAAGCTTTCACACACTAACTGTTCCTTAGGGCTTCCTAGAAGATGGACAAATAAATTTTTTAAACTTTTCCCATAATGACTGTCTCATATCCTGGGTATATGTGGATATATCAAAGCTGAAATACTCTGAGATCAAGAGATTTGAGTTGTCTAGCGCTGTTGTATGTCACCACTAAAGCAAAAGGCAAATGTAGAAAAGGAGAAGAGATTCTCTAAGTAGAAGCTATTCATATGTCAAGTCTTAGGCTGAGAAGTTGTTTTCCTCCAGAGAAAGAGTTCAGTATGCAACTCACATTTTAAAATACTCAATTTTCTGTTAAGCATATATGAGTCCTGAGTTGTTCTATGAGTAAAATGCCTTTGTTCCTTCCTTCTTTCCAATGCAACTTTTTCATTGTTGAGATTCGGATCTGCAAACACATCCTTGACTTTACAACCAACCTTGAACAATCCCAAAACAATCAGTACAGTTAGCAGTGGGAACAGAGTTCAACAGTTGTAGAGGTTGCTATAATGAGGTCTGAAGTTCAGGTGTTCATGTAACTGAATAAATATGTCTCACACTTGGTTTTGGGCCCTGAGCAAACAGAAGATTTTTGAGATCCAAGTGGGGAGTGTGGCATGGTGAGTCACTTTGAAAGCCATTATTTTTTGCTCAGCATACTTCAGCTGCACTTGGTCAGGCTTTAGACTCAGGAAAATGTTACAAGCCTGTTCGTCAGCTGCCACTGAAGGTCAGGTAAGACAACACTTGCCTTCCTCCAAATACTCTCCTGGCAGGTGCAACTATACTCCAGCTGACAATCTTAGAGGATGAAGCTTGATAGAAGCTGATAAATGTCAGCTTCTCCTTGTCTCTGCTGCCCCTCAATCTAAGGTTCTTTTGTCTGGTTGGAGAAACCACCCCTCCAACTAATTGAGGAATTGATCACAGACAAGTATACAGGGGTATAAATGGAGTTTTGCTGTGACAAAGAACATGCTTTTGCTCTCTCTCCACAGAAGCAGCCTTTGCCGCTCAGAACTTCTTCCCTTTAGAATGGAACCTTGTATCCCAACTGTCCTGCCCTGCCTTGGTGAGTATGTGGTATGTGTATGTATATCTATCCATCTATCTATGTGGGAGATTTTCCTTTTCTGAGTGAGGTGTGTGCATATTTTGGTTCACCTCTCCAAATTGTTAAATAGTTTAATTAGTTGTGCAATAATATTTTCAGACTGATGTCTGAACCTGTAATTTTATTTTATTGAAAGGAGACCAGATTTAATTGTAATGAATCAGTGGCTGTTAGCTGCCTGTCTTGTGTGTCTCCTTCAGGACAACTCTGTGTCCATGTCAGCTAGACTTCTGTTTCTGATTAAATTGCATCTTCTCTGCCTTAACTCTTTTTACACTGACTCCTGTTCCATGTGAATGTCATCAGTTGTTTTGGTGGGAAGCACTGAGCTCACAGTGTTCCACTGCTGATACCTGCAGCAAATTCATAGAATCATAGAATGGTAAATTGTTTTCCAGTGAATATGTTAGGTGCCAGAGTAAATAAATTGTGTTTAAGGAAGAAGAAAAGGAGAATTAAAATTATTGATTTGCCGAGAATTTAATCCAAACTTGGGTTGATCTGAAAGTTTTGGAGTTTCCGTTTTGCTTTAAAAACTGATTGATACACAGAAGTTTGGGGAAGCATTAAACCCTCCCAAACAAGGTCTGTCAGGTCAAACAGTTCATTTAATGTATTCAGAAACTCAGAAATCAGACACTACTCCAAGGCACTTATTTGCATAGATTTGTATTTTTACAGCTCCTTCAGATCCCCTATTATCTTAATTATATACATCATATAAATAAAAATCAGTCTATATGCATCTTGTCTGGCTGTATTTAACCACCAATTTAGGGACTGCTCAATATTAAGATACAATTAAGCTAACAATCCCTGCTCATGCAAATAGTTCCTAATCTCTGGAGAAGAACTTGCTTACATGAAATCTGCATTTCCTTGTTTGTGTATTTAGTCTTCATAGAGGGAAAATCTTTGGCAGTGAAGCAGACAGACAGTAGGAGATACTGTGTAGCTTAGCACCGAACAGAGTGCATGAACACTTTATCATCAAAACTTTGAAAACAGCTTCTAATAGGGTGGACACTTTAATGCAAACTGTAAACAAATGGGAAACAATTAAGAACATCTTTTCCTTGTCTTTGACAATAATTTTTTTTCTAATGTGCTTTGACTGCTAAAAGCACTGAAAGAAAGTATTTTATAGTGACTTGATACAAATCTTCAAAAATACAAAGAAGAGTTTTAAATAACTGGGGGAGAAAAAAAAAAAGTGGCAGAAGTAATTTGTGTTTGGAGGAAAAAGAAGAACCAGGCTTACCCAAATCAACACAACCTTATATATTAGCCTCTCCTTAATTGGAAAAGAAGCTGTCTCAGAACTTGGGAATCCTGCAGTTTTGTTTAGATTTAGGATAGCTCTTGGAGATGCAGCATGCAGGATGTTCACACCTTTTCTGTAACGATGCAATTTTTCAATAGCTCCACACGTTTACCCTGTTGAGAACAGCATCAAAGCCGGGTTGTAGAGCTGACTGTAAGTAATCAGAGGAAACTGCAGAGTACTGACATAATAGGCTCCCCTTGGTTTGTCCTACCTCATAACTGCCATCTCTCATCCCCATCAAAGCTGATATGACTGAGTGTCTTACTCTGGCACAAATAAAAATAATCCAGGCAAGAGCTGTCACAGGCCTGGATGGCTGTAGCTGACTCGCTGCAGGACAGGAAAGGGCAGCTTTATGAGCCACAGATAAACTAATCTATTTTCTTTTCTTACAATTAGTTCTCAAAGAGGGGTGCAAGATGCAGATGACTTTGGTTATCCTTTTTATCCCCAAGGTAGTGTTTTAGCTGTGCTCCTGACTTACCCTTTGAGCTGAAAAAAATCTGGGAATTTGTATTAAAATTGGGACAGAATATACAATTGCTGTCACTCCAAAGCAAAGGTAGCAGACTTGGCTATCCATGAATTAACATGGGGATAAAAGCTGAACATCAGTCTTGTACTGCAATGAAGCAAAACCAAGTCAAGCATGGGTGCAAATGCCTTCTAAGAAGGTGTTAGGCTGAGTAAGATGGGGTTGCTACAGTCCTGCTGTTCAGCAGTGACCAGCCTTGTGGGTTTGTTGCTTGGAAGCATAGGATTTTCAAAAGCATCCAAAGTGATTTAGAAACCCTGCTAGCATTATTTGTCAGTAACTTCAGTGTGGCATGAACACATAGGTAACTGTATGATGCTGACATTTACCTCCTCAGCCTTCAGTAAATGCCACAAGGAAACTACACATCTGGTACAGCAATCCATGTAGCAAATGTCTTCAACATATCTGCAGCAGAACATAATACATGGGCAGCAAGGCTAAACTGCTGTGAGGCAGAAGCACTGTTTTATGAAGGGATGGCATGAGATGTGAAATTCAGTTTTGTATTTGTCATTGTGTTTTAAAATTGTTAAAGCACAAAAGAGAAGCAGCCTTTGTTGAAAGTCCTTACAATGTTCAAGCTTAGTAATTCACAGTGAATCCATTACATTTATAAAAGTGTTTTAACAGCACCAGGGAACCAATCCTAAAACACATTTGGTTAAGAATTGCATGCTAAAAAATGGCTATTATGATATTGCAGTAAATAATGAGGATCCAAGTTTTTCTTTTTTTACTTAATACTTTTCAGTCCTGTTACAACTATACGGAATTTGCATGACAGTTTCATGTTGTTAAGCACAGTGTGAAAAAGGTTTTTGGAAAGTGGGGGAAGAGAAAACTTTAGTTGATGCTAGTCCACATGCCCCATTTATATTTTTGAGTTTTGATAGCATTTTTAGTAATCAGACTCTTATTGGCTGAAATACTGTGTGTTGGGGTGTATGTGTGTTCATAGTCATAAATTCTTCAATGAATATGAGCTCCATTCTAAAACAAGGGGAACATAAGATTTTATATTGTCCTGGTAACCTAGCTTCAAGATTAAATTCAGCCTTCATATTCCCCTAGATCTACATACAGAGCTTTACTCGCATTGCTTACCTCAGCCAAGAAGTGAATCTAACCAGAATGTGTGAGATTGCTGAATTCACTGACCATGTGTGAGCAAGTTATCAGTTTTAAGAGACACAAAAGGAGGCTGAAGAGGGAAAGACCAGAGTGGCACAAAGTATTAGCATTTTCTTTTGTAAGACCATGTCCTCACATTCCAGTTAAGCAGAGAAGGAGCTTACTGCTCAGTAGATAATTTTTGCATAGTTACACCATTGTGCAGGGTGTTTGCTATGCTTGCTGAGTCTACCCTGATGAGCCCTGCAGACGTGCTTGTGGCAGAGGTGCTGCGGGTCGGGAATGAGAAGCTGTGCCAGAACTGTGCTCGCAACTCTCCGTATTCAGGGCACGTGCTTGTGTTATGCCTCCCTCCTGCCAGGGCACTTTGGTTTTTGTCAGTAAAGCAGTACATTCAGCTATCAAAGGGAGGGAGTGAAGGCAAAGAAAAGGCCAGGAAGTTCCGATGTTTAATGAACCTTTCATTCACTATATACAGCTTCTCACGTAAACTGAGGATGTGGAGAAATCCCATGGAATTCAGACCAGACAGTGCGTGGGCTAAATCGTTGAGCAGGAAAGTAAGCAAAGAATGGAAAAGGCTTATTTGGTTATCATATCCACTCCCTTGTTACTGGGGGCAATCCTATCCTATAATTCAGTTCAGAAATTGATGTATGATCCCATCAGAAAGTGATGTGTGATTCACAACAACTTCATCAAAAAGGAAACAGGAGGAGGATTAACCTGTTCTAATTTTGTGTGACCTTAGCATTTGACATGAAGGAAGCAAGAGAGGGTGATGACCACCACTATTCCTTCCTCTGCAACAAACTTGCATGAAGTAGGAGGCTATTGCTCACCAGTGTAGACTCTGAAAACCTGAAAAATATGTCACTATGAAATATTGCTTACCTCGGTGAGGTATTCCTTACCTCGGTTCTCCATTTCTCCCCTATGTTGTGTAGAAGAATGCAGAAGTTACTACTTTGGGAGCAGGAGTTCAAGCACTGGTCTTTTTGCTGTTTAGGCATCTTCAGCTCCAGACTGAAATGCAAACATTCTGCATTTCTCCTTGCATCCAAGCTAAACAATCTGTCTTCTCAGAGAATACAGTTGCAGGATGGTAACTAGATGACAAAAATGGTTTAATATTATATAGACTAAGCAGGACTGCGTGACAGAAACACCCTCGAGTAGATGATCTGGTGCAAGAGTGAGTGGGATATGGGCCCATATATGCCTCAGTTCCTGCTTTTTTGTCACATCACTGGAAATGGGCTGATTCCCACATCTGTGGCTGGATGGGGCCCATATCCAGAAGAAGGGCATGGCAAGTCACCAGAAGCTATACTGCAACCAAAGAGATGATTACAGCTCCCATGTATGTGCCAATCCAACTATTCTGGTGAAAACTGAGGAGCCAAGAGTCAGCAGCACAGCCTTTATTGTGTAGTGTAGATGCCAGAATAGGTAGCCAGTGCCCAGCTGCCTCATCCAGCTGGCAGTGAAGACACAGTTTCCATGACTTCATTGTCACAAGTGCGCATCAAAGGAGATGAGATGGTGCTCAAGTGTGCCTGCACAGGCTGCAACAAATGCTGTGCCACACACACATCCCTACAGCTATGCTCACCCTTTGCACAGGTTCAATCTACCACCCACTCCTCTTAGTTCCTGAAAGTAGGTTTTACACAGGATTTGAGCAGCCCACACAAGGGTTTGTTGGGCCTCTTCTTGGGAGAGCATTTTCTTTATGCTGAATATACATAGGAAAGTGATTGACCTTGCTATTACTAATGTGAAAAATCTAGAAAGCCAAATTAATCTCTATAAATATTCATCAGGAAACCTGCCTATGACTGATATTTTTACTTGCATGTAATATGTGGGTGGTTTTGCTTTATATTTTGCAACAACATAAACAGAGTGCTGCATGTACTGTATGTTCTCTATTAGTATGCAACTAGCACAGGACCCTCTGTAGAAGAACCATCCAGAGACTCTGCTTGACATATATTTGTCAAAACCAGGAGAGAGAAAGCAAATTTCAGTGTCCTGGATCAAATATATTTGCCTAAAATATGAGCTTTTCTATCCTGTGCTATTTTAGCTCTTTAATAATTCACTGTAATACGATCTACTAATGAAGCACATTAAGATTAAATTAATTCATCTGAACAATTGAAAATGCAGACTTGCTGTGAATCCCAAAGAGTAAATTCAAGTGTGGGCACTAGTAGCTGGCACTCCACCCCCTAACCTGTGAATGGTCTCTTAATGGTCAGATCTGCGGAGCAGGTTGGCTTTGTGCCACTCCCTGAGCTGTGATGGCTGTGTGTGAGAGTGGTTAAAACAAGCCCATCACAGAAACACAGAAAATTAGTTTGCCAGGCTGTTTCATCCTATAGCCTGAAGGCTTAGATTAACAACCTGTGTCTAAGCAACAAACTTCAGATCTTCAAAGACTGTGGAATACTCCCCATAGAAGGATCTAGAGCTCCACTGTTTTTATTAGCCTGAGAAAATCACCCTGCTTAGACTGTGGGTTAGGAGGAATTTTTTTTATCCAGAAATGAATGTATTCAACGTGTAACATTGGAAATGAATAATAGAAATACCTTCTTGGTTGGAAAGCAGTAGGTTTTGTTTCTCATGAATAGGTATGGTTCTGATCAATAGCTTCATCCTTCTTGCCATCTTGCCAATTCTGTGATGAGAGATCCACAAGAATGCCTAATAACTGGCAGATGATTTGTGGCTGCTGTATACAAGCATATGTTAATGAAATACAAGGTTAGGTTTGTAATACCAAAGCACTAATCCTGCTTGTTTTCTTAATTAAATGAAATTATGCAAGTCAAAAGGTAAGGAAGATTTAGCTGTTGCAAGGAAGTTATTCTTGTTGCTTACATGAGAACTCCCTATTGGAGTCACAGTCCACTGTTGTTACACTTGAAATATGGGACTGAAATCTATCACAGAAATGGGCTTGTGGTTAGAGTACTTCCCTGTGTTAGAAGTAAGAGTACTCTTATCTCTGATTACTGACATTGTGTCTTGGACCTCATATGTGAAATGAACCCAGAACAATCTTGTGCAAGGGTTTAGCATGTTGACCTTTGGCAAACTGTCCTCACTTTTTTGAGTAGCTGCTAAAGAACCTTAAGGTGGCAGTGTGTGTGCTGTCACCACAAGGATCAGTGATAGCTTTTGTTATGGCTTGGCTGGGAAGAGAATAGAGTCCAAGCCTTGATCTGAACATTTACAAAAGAGTGCTGGAGGATGCAGGTCCAAATTGGTGGATAGTCCTAGGAGGTGACCAAATGTAATTGCACAAGGAATAGCGTGGCCAGCAGGAGCAGGGAGGTCATTCTCCCCCTGGACTCAGCACTAGTTAGGCCATACCTTGAGTACTGTGTCCAGTTCTGGGCTTTTCAATTTAAGAAGGACATTGAGGAGCATGTCCAGAGAAGGGCAATGAGGCTGGTGAGAGGCCTTGAGCACAAGCCCTATGAAGAGAGGCTGAGGGAGCTGGGATTGTTTAACCTGGAGAAGAGGAGGCTCAGAGGAGACCTTCTTGCTGTCTAGAGCTACCTGAAGGGTGGCTGTAGCCAGGAAGAGGTTGCTTTCTTCTCTCAGGCAATCAGCACCAGAACAAGAGGACATAGTCTCGAACTGCACCAGGGGAAATTTAGGCTGGAGGTGAGGAGAAAGTTCTTGACTGAGAGAGGCATTGACTGCTGGAATGGGCTGCCCAGGGAGGTGGTGGAGTCAGCGTCCCTGGAGGTGTTCAAGGCAGGTTTGGACGTGGCACTTGGTGCCATGGTCTGGTCTTGAGGTCTGTGGTAACAGGTTGGACTTGATGAGCTTTGAGGTCTCTTCTAGTACCCATCTTGCTAAATCAAAACACTCATTGAGCACCTGCCTCTGTTCACACGAGCTCTTCCATACCTGTCCCACATTGCTTGTCTGAATGGTTCCCCTGCACCGAGTGCTTTCAGGGCTGTCATCAAGCTGGGAACAGGTACCAATCGCGAACAAGTGCAGCCTAAGTGGGGCTCAGACATTGGTAGCACTGGGTGAGCTAGCCATGAACTAAGAATTCTCAATTTTATATTTGGCAGCTTTCACTGTATTACTTCTCTCTCTCACATTCACTTGTAGCATATAAACTATGCAGTGTTTTCAGGTAATTGAGACACTTGGGAAAACTTGTATTAAGAAAATCTATTTTTCTGTGTAAAGTGTTTGGCAGCAAAATGACAAGCTTTCAGATGCCTTTAAAAAAATATTTTAAATGCCTTTGACTGTTATTAGTGAGGGTTAAAAAAATCTCTAGTGTGAACAATTGGCTGTTCACCCAGCATAAAATGACTTTGGCTGTATTAGCTCCTGCCCTTAGGGAGCAGTGTAAAATCTTGGTAACAGGCATTTTTTGGCAAGTACAAATAAAAAGAGTAGGCAAAGATTAGAAAGCAGCCTTCTTCCCAAAAATAAGCTTGCAATGAACTACTTTAACAGGCACTACTCTGGAGTGCTTCCTCAGACTCTGACAGGAAGGATATCAAGTCACTGAAGACTTCATGCTATTTTTCTGCCGTGATTCTGGGTACAGTCCAGCAAACTTTCATTTCCATCTTTTTCCTAGTTAAGTGCAATCTGACTATTTTCTGTCCTATGTAGGAAGTACTTCTGGTTGGGTGAAAGATGGAAAATGAAAAAATGGTGATGAAATAAACACCTCCTGGAAGTAGAGCGAGGGTGGTTGCCTGGAGGACTGAAAAGGATCTGGAAGGAAGTCTAATAGCACTGACCGGATTCCAGCCTGACTTCTGCCAGATTTCACTGCTGGGCTTGTGGCATTTCCCCATGTACTGAGTCCCTCAAAATCAGCATTTGTACCTCTTAGCAGTGCTCTCCCCACATTCTGCTCCCCTTCTCCTGCCAAGGACTTTACAGTGCTAATGTAGCTGAATGGAGACCTGGGTATGAGGTAGTGCTCCATGGGGTTTCATAGCAGATGGAGTAAACCTCAGGCAATAAGAAGTGTCAGAGGGTGAGACTTACAGAAAAGCCTGTATTTAACCTCCATGTCTATTTAGAGCTGCAGCAGAGCTTAAAAACTGAACTTTCATGCAGACAATTATTTTGCGTCCTTTTATTGGAATACGTGTTCATTCAGCAGGAGGCTCTGTCTTGTGTATTCCTTGGGCTAAGGGCATCTGCAGTGGAAGCTTGCCACAAGGTGGAGAGTGCCCTTGCCACAAGGTGGAGAGTGCCCTTGCCACAAGGTGGAGAGTGCCCTTGCCACAAGGTGGAGAGTGCCCTTGCCACAAGGTGGAGAGTGCCCTTGCCACAAGGTGATATTTCTGTTGAAATCCTCTGTTCTTGAAACAAGACCAAGAAGGAGATAGGTTCCTGACTGTTGAGGAAATATCTCTGGAACTGTTTCTTAATAGACCTAACATGCAGATGTCCCAGTGATGAAGAAGCTAAGTCCAAATCTTTTTACTCAAGTTGCTGCTCTTGACTCTACAACTCTTATTCCCTGAGTTGTCTCCAGGACTTCTGCTGACCCTGGAAGTAGCAGCAGACTGCACAGAGCTGCCAAACATTCTTCCACTTCTGTGACTTGGAGTGGTGGAGTCATGTCCAATGTAGACTTACTAAGGGAGGCCATATTAAAAAAATAACTCAAAGGACAACTCATGTCCTTGCTTTTGTTTGATGTCTAGAAGATTCAGTAGGACTTTTGAACAATGACATAAGCCTCTATCTGTTTCAAGTGATTTTCACAGAGTGTGTCTCTGATCTTTATCATTAGGGCATATAGGGCAGTCCTGGGCTGCATCAAGAGCAGTGTGGGCAGCAGGGCAAGCGAGGGGATTCTGCCCCTTTACTCTGCTCTCCTCAGACCCCACCTGGAGTACTGTGTGCAGTTCTGGAGCCCTCAGCACAGGAAGGACATGGAAGTGTTGGAGTGGGTCCAGAGGAGGCCATGAGGATGATCAGAGGACTGCAGCAGCTCTCCTATGAGGACAGACCGAGAGCGTTGGGGCTCTGCAGCCTGGAGAAGAGAAGGCTTTGAGGAGACCTTAGAGTAGCCTTCCAGTATCTGAAGGGGACCTGCAGGAAGGCTGGGGAGGGACTATTTACAATAGTCTTGCAATTGTCTTGCAATGCCAGGACAAGGAGCAATGGGTTTAAACTGGCAGAGGGAAGATTTAGACTGGATGTTTGGAGGAAGTTGTTTGCAGTGAGGGTGGTGAGGCACTGGAACAGGTTGCCCAGGGAGGTTGTGGCTGCTTCCTCCCTGGAGGTGTTCAAGGCCAGGCTGGATGAGGCCTTGAGTGTCCTGTCCTAGTGGTAGGTGTCCCTGCCTATGGCAGGGGTTTGGCACTAGCTGATCCTTGAGGTCCTTTCCAACCTTACCATTCTGTGATGCACTGGTTTCTTACCATAAGGCACCTCATCCCCTAATGACCACTACTTACTGCTGGCAATTCAAATGCAGGCAAAGTAACCTTTTCACCTATCTGTCTTGAAGATCTCTGTGTATTTTATTTATTGAATGCATTTATTAACGTTGTGGGATTTTTCATTAGTATGAGCAAAGAAGCAGCATCAACCATCAGTTACTGAAGGCATTATGAGGCATGGTTTGAGTCTTCCCTGGATCTGACTTAACATGCATCAGGAATTAGGTGAAATAGTCCAGCTTCTTTCAGGGACTACTTCACAGCACACCTTGATTATGGATTCCATCTCTTCGATTTATTTCTTCAATATAATCAAACATTGTTTCTAAGACAGATGGAAGTTATGCTGTTGAGTCAGTTCAGCAAGGTGAATGAACTAAAACCTGCATATTGTGGGTTAACCTGTGCAGTAGGCAGCTCAGCCCCACACGGCCACTCACTGCTATTGGGGTGGGGGAGAGAATTGGAAGGGCAAAACTGAGAAAACTTGTGGGTCAAGATAAAACCAGTTCAACAGGTAAAGGAAAAGATGCCTGTGCAAGCCAAGCAAAATAAAAAATAAATCCTCTACTTCCAGTCAGCAGTGATGTTCAGTGATCCCCTGGAAAGCAGGACTCCATCACTTGTAACTTGGGAAGACAAACAGTAACTTCCAGTCTTCCCCCTTCTTCCTTCTCCCAGCTGTTACTCCTGAGCATGACTTCAAGTGGTATGAAATAACTGTTTTGTCAACTGTCCCAGCTGCATCCCCTCCCAACTTCTTGCACACCGCCTGCCTACTCACTGGCAGGGTAGTGTGAGAAACAGAAAAGGCCTTGATGCTATTCAGCGACAGCCAAAACACTGGTGTGTTATCAACACTCTTTTGGTCACAAATACAAAACATACCTCCCCCCAAGCTGCAATGAAGAAAATTAACTCCAGCCCAGCCCAAGTCAGTGCTCTGATACTCTGCTGAGAAGTTTCATTGCTAATTCAGAAAGCTAAAATGATTTCTCAACTTACAGAATTATTTCTGCACATGGACTAATCTGTTGCTTATAGAATGTTTTAATAACTGTGTGACAGGTGTGCAAAACCAATTTTAACACGGGAGGGAAGTGATTATACATCACAGCAAGACTATTTTATAGTTGAATATATTCTTTAAGTGGTGACAGATGTAAATAGCTGCTGTAGTTTGCTGCTGGGAGCAGTGACCCAGGCAGATTGGAGTAGGTTGATACTCCCTTTGTGCTTTTTCCAGTTGGCAAATGCTTCCAGTTCTGTACATCTTACTGTATTTACCCTTGTTTTTTCTAGACTATCTCTTTTTAAAAGCTACAGTTGAATTTCAAGGGGCACATGTTCTTAACATATTTCACAAAGTACTTGCCTATTTGGAAAAGTGCTTTGGAACACTGACTCCACTTGTAAGACTTTAGAGGAACACATTATCATGCTTCAAGCACTTAGACCCATTCCCATGGCATATTGGTCTGCATTAATCTGGTATATCACCAGTTCTAAAGCTTATCTTCAGGAGGAAATAAGATTGAAGCCATTGGGCCATCTGTGTATCTGTTTGTTTCCTCTCCCAAGTATTTTTTTTAACCCATAAACAGATTTCAGCTAAATGTGGCAGAGAGATACTGGTCTAAATAATGATAATGGCATAAGTTTTGTTGAGATGGGTCACAGAATTGACCAAAGAGAAAGTCTGTAGCATGATTATTATTAGACACCAGAGAATCAACATAAACAGCTGTTCATGATCCTATTGCATCAAACTGTTTTAAAACAAATATATATGAGGAAATAATTAAAAAAAAGTAAATAAATACCAGACAGAAAGTAGAGGAGAGTTGTGTGCCTTAAGGATCTGTCTGCATGCTTGTGATGTCACTGCCTCCACATCATTCAGAAATGAAGACATTACTATTTGCAAGTCCAAGTTCTGTAACTAGAATTGAGCAAGTTAAAACTGGAGAACGGTCTTATGGGTTTGATCTCTGACTCATTGGGTATCTACACTTTTTTTTTAGGATTATATTTGATATCAGATTACAATGTTGATGTTTTCAGTTCCCCATGAATTGGAAAACTTTCAAATATTTTTTTATTTTTTTTTCTGAAACGCTGACACCCAGTGATTTGAAAATGATGCAGGATTCCTGAGTCTTGCACTTTTTGACTGAAAATTACATTGTTTTCCATTTCCCTTGCTATTTTCTGCTAGTGGCCACAACAGCTGTCTGATTTGGGAATCAGCAGTATCAGAGATCACAGCAGCCAACACTAGTGTTGGCCCACACAACTGGATTTACTGTTCTGTAGGCGTGTATCTCCTCTCAGGTGGAGCTTACAACAGAAATATGGTTAGAGCAGCTGTGGAGCTTGGGAAACACTTGCCTGTGCAGAGATACAACAGCTGGGGCTGAGTGTAAAATTACAGGAAGCAGAACATTGAGCCTCAGGAGCTAAGGTGATCTCTGAATGTGCTGGTAGAGCTATGAGGTCTCCTCAGGGTCAACTCTCAGGTTTACTGCAGTCAATCCAACACTTTCTGATACTTGAGCTAAAGCCCTGAACTTCACCTGGCAGCTGGACCAGTACTTGGAAACTTTAATATCATGAATAAAACCTTGCAGAACGCTGCAAAGTGACTAATTCACCAAAAAATCCTCACCTGATTTTCTTTTTTTTGTTTTGTTTTGTTACCCATGGGCTTTCTGCCTACATATACTGCCAATAGTGCCACTGATAAAATCCCTGTTAGTGTTGTAAATCTGCTTTGCTCCCTACTGCATATGCTTTGGGGGTATCTGATAATTGAAAGCATCAAGGAAACATGTTAATTGAGTATAAACTATTTGAGGTGCTATACTGCCATGGGACCTCCTTTCCCAGATTTCTCTGTTTATTGTAGGCCTTTTGTATCCATAAATGAGCAACAAGGAAGTGGGTGGGTATCTCACAACTTGCTCTTGGCCAAGATGTTCATCCTTACCCGCTGAAATCATCCTGTTCTCTCACAACTTTGAATTTGAGAAGAAACCAGGATTAAATTCTTCATGTGAGGTTAGATCATTACCTACAGTTTAAAGAAAAATAATCTTAGTTTTCAGTTGGAGTTCACAGGTGAATCTCTTCCAAAACATTTAACACTAAGCTAGGTGCTGTCTGCAAGAAACAGTGCTGCTACATTCTGGTGCACTGAGCTCCTATTTTGCTCACTGTTTGTCATCTTGTTTCACTGTGCTGTGCACGTTGAAGGATCTTCTAGACTCACGAGTCAGGAGTGAAAGGATGGACCCATCTAGACCTATGCAGGATTACACAAGGAATCTGTTCTCATTTGCACCATTACAACTTTGTTCACAGCAATCCAGGCACTCGTTTACTTGCAGAAGTTGTAGAGAAAGGAGCTTCTGAATTATTTCCATCTGAGTATGAGTTCTGTGATTTACTATAAAATGATATTTTTCTCTCAGATTTGCAATTCTGAGTTGAGAAAAGTAAACTGTCACTACCTAAGCAGATAGGAGCAAGCACCATTGTTCAGAAGCACCTGACCAAAGACCAGAGAAAACTTCTAAATCCTGTATTGTCACAGCCACATACCTTACCAAGTCACTCACTCTCCTCGCTTTTCACAGTTTCTTTATCTCTTGTGTGCTCATTGATGTGGAATATTGTTTTCAATTGTCAGTTAGAAACAGTGCTTATTGAAAGCAAACCAATGATTTCTGAGAGACTTAAACATTGGCAGTTACCCCTCTAGAGTATGATGATTGATGCTTGTAGACGATATTTACAAGAAGTGTTAGTCCAACGTAGCGTATTAAACCCCCTTAAATCTAAAATCCTCATTCCAATAATATATTCAAGTGGTGAAATCCTCTTTTCCTGCTGCATAGTCACTGTGTCCCTCATTATATTTGTTGTGTGTATATATATCAGTAGACTTTCACCACCCCAGAAATCACATGTGTGTCCTGTCAAATGGCATTTGATGCTTTGGATGAAAGGTTTGGCCAGAAGTGACACATTACTCATTGAAATGAAGGACATGTCACACACAATTTTCTCTTCATGTCAGGTTGAGTCACTTTGCCCAACTGTCTGGCATGTGAGATGTGTCAATGGCACTGGCTCCTATTTTGTGCACAACATCTGTTTGTAGCTCACTGGTTAGCTGAGCAAGTCCCAATATCATCCTTGCCAGCTGCCTTATGTACTATTTCAAACTGCTGTGAAACGTGAGGATAACTCTAATATGGGACATGTCATGGGCTATGCTGATTTGGCTCTGCTCCTCTCAACCTTTGGCATTGTGGGGGTTCCTCATCCCTAGCTTGCTGTGGTTTTGCTGTGGATTAGACTGTATCTCAAGAAGGTTATTTTCAGAATAATGGAGGAATGTGTGAATAATCTTGCTGTCTTTACATGAACAGATGTGAAAATTGCCATGATGCTGAGACAGGGCATATAAAAAACCAGCAATAGGAACTTGAAGCAAACTTTGACTCAGCAATAATTCTGGGAGTGTAATTTCAATCTAGTCTAATTAGCCCAATTTCCATGACTACTGATTTTTGAGCATGTCTCTAAAGAACCATATTTAGAAAAATAGTAGTAAAACTTGCAGTTGTGACAGCAGATGCAGCACCAGTCCAACTAAACAGGAAAATGGATGGATTCAGGATTTGATACTACTTTTTGAGGGGGAAAAAAAAATGGGATAAACAAAAAATATACTGACAAAATCTTTCATTCTTTTTGTCCTGTGTGAAATGAAGCCGAGGATTATTCTTAGAGGTAGGTAGGATATTAGCCAAGTCTCTGGCTGAGGCTCAGCATTTTTTTAGCATCATTGTGAGTGTGGATCAGTTCTCTGTGTTTTTCTTAGTCTATTAGGCCCAAGATAACAGAAGATTCCAGCTGAAGTAACAATTTCCTCACCTGCTGGTGCTCAGTCCCAGGTAGATGGTTTGGGAAGTGTAATTCAAGAGTTAGCAGTTTAAGTCCTGAGTGAGAGCACAGTGAAGAGCTTTCAGAGATGAAATCTGCTTTTCCAGCTTCTGGAGAGGATCAGAGTGTCACGACTGCTAAGGGTCACTAAATGGTGGCTGTATTTCTGGGGTGGGTTGGAGAAGATGATTTGGTAGTGAGATATATCAGTTCAACTTAAGTTTCTTGTGATGTCGGTTATGTAAACCCATCCAGAAAAGATGATGGGCATGTTTAATAAATCCATAAATAAATAAAAATGATCATCTGAACTACCTGAAATATAATAGAACATTGATAAATAAATTACAGGATTTTCACCTTGGGTCTCTTTATGAAACATTATTAAAGTAGTCATAACTATATCCTGACTGTGATTGATGAAAAGCTCAACATGAGCCTGCAGTGTGCACATGCAGCCCAGACAGCAACAGAGTCCTAGGCTGCATCAAGAGCAGTGTGGGCAGCAGGGCAAGGGAGGGGATTCTGCCCCTTTACTCTGCTTTCCTCAGACCCCACCTGGAGTCCTGTGTGCAGTTCTGGAGCCCTCAGCACAGGAAGGACATGGAAGTGTTGGAGCAGGTCCAGAGGAGGCCACAAAGATGATCAGAGGGCTGCAACAGCTCTGCTATGAGGACAGGGTGAGAGAGTTGGGGCTCTGCAACCCGGAGAAGAGAAGGCTTTGAGGAGACATTAGAGTAGCCTTCCAGTATCTGAAGGGGACCTACAGGAAGGCTGGGGAGGGACTAGTGACAAGGTCTTGCAATGACAGGACAAGAGGCAATGGGTTTAAACTGGCAGAGGGGAGATTTAGGCTGTACGTTAGGAGGAAGTTGTTTGCAGTGAGGGTGGTGAGGCACTGGAACAGGTTGCCCAGGGAGGTTGTGGCTGCTCCCTCCCTGGAGGTGTTCAGGGCCCGACTGGATGAGGCCTTGAGTGTCCTGTACTAGTGGGAGGTGTCCCTGCCTATGGCAGGGGGTTGGAACTGGATGATCCTTGAGGTCCTTTCCAACCTTACCATTCTATGTCTGAAGAACTGGTTGGTAGGTTTAAGTTATGATTTAACTTGCCTAGGGGAAACATGGCAGCAATGAAAAAGGTTTGTTTAATGTCACCTGATATTGTATGAATGCTATCAATCAATCCAGTTCTTTGCCATCACATGCATCACTGTAAAACTGGTGAGTTCCTTACCTTCATTTGTATTGCCTCTGATTTACACAGTCACAAACTGGACAACATTAGCCCTTACAATTTCTTTTCCTGCCCTTGCTCAGAACACCCACACATTTCATTCAAGGTTTTGCTGAGCAAGGATTGAAAAGAAACCTCTAGGGTTTGGCCAAGGCAATAAATAACTCTGTCATCTGAGACTGTAAGTGAGAAGACAGGATGAAGTGTCAGCTGGGAATTATTATGCAAAACAGAAGGAATGCAGAAGGCAAAATAATGTTAAAATTTAATTTGTGTGTTTTAATATTATTGTCTTTTTATATTCTAAAGGCACAATATAAAAATAAATATGGCAAAGGGATAAATGCATTTACCATAATTAGCATGAATATTACACCTCATTTGTTTGCTGGATATTGCTTTGTCTTTGTTATAAATGGCACGTAGATAGAGTAGAAAGTGAAATATCTCAGCATATTAAATTCTTTCAAGATGGTGCCATGGGGGCCATAATGTCTTCTTTTATTCCTGACTCTTAATTTATTGCTCTTGTGTTGTCAGCAATAACCCTTCCACAAAAATGCACTCTTTATGCCTGATCTGAGCTCTGCCAAATTCTAGTGCCCTGTCTGCAGTGATAGCTAGCGCAGGGTGACAGTTCTATACTCAGTGGAAATAAGAACATGTTCCCTCACCCTAATGTTCCCAGCAGAAGCTCAGATAGTGCCCATTCTTTTCCTTTATGAAGTGTCTAGCAGAGATTTATACAGGGCAGATTGTAATAGCTCAACATTTCTGTATGAGGTGTATTGATGTTTGTGAGGACTTCTGAGTTTTCATACAAGCTTCAAAAATTTAGTGTTCTGAATGGTATTTGGGTATTATGCAGTAACACAAATCTGAGTAGCTGGGTGTTACTCAAGACAGTGTTTGGTTGTCCAAGGTAGAACGATTTCAGAAACATTCATTTGGAAATGCTTCAGTAAGTGAAAATTTGAAACAGATCAGGACTAGAAATTTTGAAATTAGAAATATTGTGGGTTCTGAAAAAATTGCTAAGTCTCTTGATAGCAGTGTCTGAAATAGGGAAAAAAATGAATTATATGCCCTAAAGTTGAATTATATGCCTCCCTGCCTGTGGCAGGGGGTTGGAACTAGATGATCCTTGAGGTGCCTTCCAGCTTTACCGTTCTATGATTCTATAAACTGGCAATGGGAAGATTTAGACTGGATGTCAGGAGGAAGTTCTTTCCAGTGAGGGTGGTGAGGCACTGGCACAGGTTGCCCAGGGAGGTTGTGGCTGCTCCCTCCCTGGAGGTGTTCAAGGCCAGGTTGGATGAGACCTTGAGTGTCCTGTACTAGTGGGAGGTGTCCCTGCCTACGGCAAGGGGTTGGAACTAGACCCTTGAGGTCCCTTCCAACCTTACCATTCTATGATTCTAAAAACTCCTAAACTCTCTGCTTTAAAAGCTTTTGATTTAACCACAGCATTTCTTGAAATTGTTCTTAAGAGCTTTTATAGCTGATTATGCCTGTAAACCATAGGCTAGGAACTAAGTGAAAAATGCCAGGCAGTTAAGAGAAAATGTGTCTATATAGGGCCTCTTAATTTTTCCATAGTGATTTAACAACTGAAAGGTTAAATACATTCATCTGCAACTGAAGTAAACTCACTCAGTAGGAGTCAAATAGCATCTTGAAAGATGTGGTGCTGGAGACTAATGAGATATTTGCAAGAAAGTCTCATTATCAGATATCTTGCTCTCATGCCAGATATTCCTTCAGGACCGGATAATTTTCAGAGCATTTGCTAACAAGTCCGAAATCATGTGAGGTTTGTAGTGGAATGAAATTTGTTATGAGATGTCCTCTCATTTCTTTCTTCATATTCCTCATAATTATTTATGTTGTCAATGTAACACAAGCAAAAGTTGTGTGGGAACTTACTGGTTCTAGTTGCCTTATAGTGCTGATAAAGACTTTTTCCAGAAGAGTCTTACATAGTGGTCTTGTTTCTGATGAACTCTTTCAAGGTATTTTTGAAATCTGAAAGAAACTCTGCAGCTATGATATTGTAAGATCATGTAAAATAACTCTAGAAGGGACCTTGAAAAGTCACTGAGTCCATCTCTTCTCCCTCAGGCAGAGTAAACTATACCTAAAGAATTGTCAAGAATAATTTGTCATTCCAAGCTGTTCATGAAAACCTGAAATGATGGTAAGGCTACACCCTTGCAGTCTTAATTCCATTCTTACTGTTACAACATTTTCCCTATGTTCAAATTAAATATACTCTGCAACAGTTTAAGTCCATTATTTTTTGCCCTATGTACAGTGGGCAAGAATAAAATTGAGGTCTAGCCTCTTTGCGGCTATCTGAGGGTTTTCTCAACAGCCGCCTGTGAAAGCTAAATCCGTTTTATTTGGCATATGCTGATCTCATAGTGTTAGATTTGCAATATGATACCTAGAGACTACACAATGAACATTTTTACTTGTTAATAGGAATCAAGGAGCCATGTGGAGATGAGAAGACATTTTATATTTTACAGCCTAGAGTACAACAATAGTTTGTTTGTACAAACGATGTTGGTTTAGTTGTACTATGATTTTCTCTGTTCCTATGTGTAGTAGGTTGAGGACTTCCTTCTCACCCCCAGTTAAAATTTAACAGACTTGGAAGTAAGATAAAGCTTTATTTACAGCAAAGCTAGATTTACAAGCATAGATACACAATATATTGATAAGTATTTACAACTATATACAGTTTAGCAATAATACAGAAATCCAAATTCCCTTTTGGGAAAAACAAGCCCAGAAGGGGCTCAAAGCCACCTTCTCTCAGACAGAAAACAACTACCAAAGCTTACTTGTTATCCATTAGCCAAGGTTAACTGTGTGCAGTTCTGGAGCACTGTGTGCAGTTCTGGAGCCCTCAGCACAGGAAGGGCATGGAAGTGTTGGAGTGCGTCCAGAGGAGGGCCACAAAGATGCTCAGAGGGCTGGAGCAACTCTCCTATGAGGACAGGCTGAGAGAGTTGGGGCTCTTCAACCTGGAGAAGAGGCTTTGAGGGGACCTGATAGTAGCCTTCCAGTATCTGAAGGGGGCCTACAGGAAGGCTGGGGAAGGATTATTTACAAGGTCCTGCAACGACAGGACAAGGGGCAATGGGTTTGAACTGGCAGAGGGGGGATTTATACTGGATGTCAGGAGGAAGTTCTTTGCAGTGAGGGTGGTGAGGCACTGGAACAGGTTGCCCAGGGAGGTCGTGGATGCTCCCTCCCTGGAGTTGTTCAAGGCCAGATTGGATGAGGCCTTGAGTGAGCTGTACTAGAGGGAGGTGTCCCTGCCTATGGCAGCGGGTTGGAACTAGATGATCCTTGAGGTCCCTTCCAACCTTACCATTCTATGATTAATGGAAGATATTCGAGTGGAGCAAAGGAGAAGAGATCTGAAGGAAGTAAGTGCTCAGAAGCAAAAGAGGACAAATTGTTTATACTTTCGCTTTTTATACCTTTTAGCAAACCAGTGAATGATATCCACTTTGTCATTTATTATTGTTTTACAACCAATGATCTAATTTAGCTCATTAAAATACTCCAGTGAGCCTCAAACTAATACATTATGTTATGGAACCAATCTTGCTGCAGAGACATTTTGTGAACTCCTGTAGACTTGCAGCACAGATTCCTTTGAAGCAGCTGAAAATTTTGGTTTGCCCTTTGTTTCTTCCCTCAGTAGCAACTAATGGATGAACAGCTGTGCAAGCCAGGGGCCATCTCTCTACATTTTTTGGTTAATGTCATCAGTTGTCATCTACTCTGTGCAACGGGAACTGAGTAATGTGCTAGAAGTGGCTTTTGAAACATCAGAGGTACTATCCAGATGTAGCTTTAGCTTAGCACAGTGTCCCTTGTTCAGTTTTGTTAATAGTTTTCCTTTTGTTAAATCTGCCTAACATATCTACTCGGTGTAAGGATAGGAGTGACAGCTCAGAGAACTCACTTGGTACAAAAACTTGAACTCATAATTTTCACAAAGTTAAACTGGATAAAGAAATGATCATGTTATTATCCTCCAACACCGTAATTTTATAATAGAGCATAAGATCTACTCCAATTAAAACGGTTGCCTGGAACATAAAACCAAAATGCTATGATACTGGAAATGTTTAGACATGAACATACACTTTTGAAAAAGTTCCTAGACACAAGAGAAAATCTGTTACTCATTCGATGGGTAAGTCAACTGAAGTGAGCTTTTGTGCTGGTTTGAGGCTAATTAGAATATTTTAATAGAGAAAATTACACTAGGCTGTGAAAGGAAAACAATGGTGATGTCTATTTCACTCATAGGCTTGCTGAAAATTTGGGAAAAATAACCAAAACATAGATAAGTCAGTTTCTGTCTGTCTCTCTCTGGGGACACAGCACAGTGTCTGGGGTGGTCTAGCTGCTTCTAGCTCTGGCTCCTCTGCCAATTAATCGTCACTAACCACTTTTCTTCTAACCCCCTTGGCCGATGCTCCAAACTCGCCTTGTGCGTAAGGCAAACCTTGGGGTAAGGCACAGGGGTATGCAGAAGGTGAAAGGGTGGTTGGGAGCCCCTCCTGGGGTCTCTGATTTCTGGGAGGGGAGTTGTGTTTTTGTATTACCTTTAACTTGTCTATTTCTATAACTATTCCTGTCTATAGTGTATATCTCTGCTTGCACATTGTGCTGAGCTGTAAACAGAGCTTCAGTCCTTAACTTCCAGCTGACTGAGTTCTAGTCTGGGTCATTTCACAAAGTGTGGGGGGCAGGGAACTCCCAAACCTTCACAGCTTTATACATTAAAATTACTGGTTGCACATTGTGCTAAAGAGGACAGACTCACCACAGAAGGATGAGCACAATAAACCAGGGAATGATCAACCCTGAAAGAAAATGTGGTAGCATTTTAACAGCTAACATGGATTCTCTGAGGCCAAAATGCTAAATAAGCTAATAGTGGGCTTTAGGATGAATGTTAAGCCAAGAACAAAGACTGAGATGAGAAGCATCTAGATAACTCATGCTAAGTACAAATTTCACTATGCTCTTTGAGGTTTTGCTTGTTGTGGCATAGTCAAGACCTACATGATTCCTAAGTTACAAACATTATGAGAGACAACACTTCCCACTAGGACTTGTGCCACCAACAAGGATAAAATTGAATGCCTGAGCATTCAACAGGAGGTGTGAGAAGTATCAGTGTGCAATTAGGGACCACTGTACTGAACGCTAGAGCACACTTCAGCTCTGAGCATTGCTCCAGTTAACCTGTGGACACTGAGCTTCTTTACTCCTCTCTCAAAGAGCTCTCTCTGTGCACTGTGCATACCAGAGAAGACATCAGAGCACAGCTGCTAGTGAAATGAAGGTTTCCTCCCTAACTAACTGATTATTTTTTCTTTATTTTTTTTTTTTTTTAAATTTTTGTCCCAAGCATAAGACTGGAGATACCTGCTTGCAAAATCACCATCATTGATGCTTGAAGCCCTAATTGGTAAATTTTCTAAGTTGTTTGTTTGTTTTGGGGCTTTTTGGAAGCATTTTTTTGCAACTCTAATGCCAGCTTTGTTTCTATCAGTTAAAATTATTGGCACAGTCCATCCTATAGTAAGAAAAATACGGCAGGGAGCACATAAAGTAGTTTTCAGCTGTGTTTCTGGTTGCACAGGTTTGTGGAGTTGATTGCGGTACGTAAACAAAAGGTAGAACAGAATGTTTTGGCTTCAATCACTGTGACAGCAGACAGATAAAAATCTAGCTTCAGACGTTGTAGCCCAGAGTAAACAATGAAATCCACTAAGAATCTGACATCTATTTTTTAAGAACCTTTTTCATAGAGACAATTACTCAGATATCTGAAAGCCTATTTCAACCGAGGCTTTTATTTGGAATAAATTGGCAGCAGAAGCTGACAGCTTTGACAATTGTTTGTCATGGAGATGTGCAATGCATAAGTATCTGCAGTAATTAAGCTTTAAGCTTCAAAACATCTCCGTAGCTACAAAAGGTATTGCAAGGAAGGAGGAATATGCTCCTGACTACACCTTCAATGAAAATACCGCTTCCTCCTAGTCCCACATACCTGAACACTTGTGGTTGCCAGCAAATCTTTGGCATTTTGCAGAATCCTAGAGGTTGTTTGCAGGGGTGGAGTAGGGTGGGTGGGTGGAGGGATTAACATCATTGAGGCTGACCTCTTTGGCATATATAAAAACTGGGAGATAGAGTTGAGGTGCTTGAGCACGTCCAGAGAAGGGCAATGAGGCTGGGGAGAGGCCTCAAGCACAGCCCTATGAAGAGAGGCTGAGGGAGCTGGGATTGTTTAACCTGGAGAAGAGGAGGCTCAGGGGAGACCTTCTTGCTGTCTACAGCTACCTGAAGGGTGCTTGTAGCCAGGAGGAGGTTGCTTTCTTCTCTCAGGCAACCAGCACCAGAACAAGAGGACACAGTCTCAAGCTGTGCCAGGGGAAGTTCAGGCTGGAGGTGAGGAGAAAGTTGTTGCCTGAGAGAGTCATTGACTGCTGGAATGGGCTGCCCAGGGAGGTGGTGGAGTCAGCGTCCCTGGAGGTACTCAAGGTGGGTTTGGACGTGGCACTTGGTGCCATGGTCTAGTCTTGAGGTCTGTGGTATCGGGTTGGACTTGATGATCTTTGAGATCTCTTTCAACCTTGGTGATACTGTGAAAAATGTAATTTGAATGAGGGTAGAGAGGCTCTTCAGTGGGACTTGGATAGGTTAGATCAATGGGTCAACATTAATGGCATGAGTTTCAACAAGGAAAATGCCAGGTCCTGCACTCGGGTCACAACAACCCCGAGCAACACTATAGGCTTGGAGCAGTGTGGCTGGAGAGCTGCCTGGCAGAAAGGTGTGGGGATCCAATGTCAGAGAGAAAAATAATGAGCAGTCTATAAGCACTTGACCTTCATTCCCATGGTTTCAGGATGCCTCTCACGGGGGTGGAAAGATAATGGGACACCTTGCCCAGGGGAGAAACAAAACATGATGTATGTTAAAGAACTTGTCTGAATTATGTTAATGTAAGGAATACATACATGAATGCACCTAGCAAAAACATAAGAGATGAAGATGGCCCAGTTACAGTATAATTTGAATTTAGTTTTCCTGTGGTTTCCAAACTTTCAGTTGCATTTGTTTTAATACCTATCAGAAGAGACTCACTCACGCTGATTACTGTATTGTTTTGAAAGCTGGACACATTTAGTGACCAAAGCTGAAGTTATGCATGTAGGATTATTTCTTCCCTGTGGAAATGACTTATTGTGTATGTTTTCTCTTCAAGCAATTGAATGAAATTTCACTCTCCTTTGTGAGTGGTAGAGACAAAACATTAAAAAATGATTGAAATGACCAAAGTGTCTTCAGATGTGACTTTACAGTAGAAAACTTTGCTGGAAATTGCAGCTTTTGCCTCAGGGTGAGCTTCTGATTATCACACAAGGAAAACTACAGCAGGGTCATAGAGTCTTTAATTGCTTGTTTCCTAAGGCTGGTCTTGGAGGACTGGAATATGAGAGAGAAGTGGTGCATTGCCAGTTGATGGGCCTCTCAGGAGTGGCAGTAATTGCAGACACTTGCTGTATGTGTAGATTTTTCTTCATTTCTCCCTATGAAAAAGGTGCAAGCAGAAAGAGATTGGTTGATACAAGCAGACTGAACCAGAGTGAGAATGTGTTGTTTCCAGTGGAAAGGTTACTTCCACTTAGAAGCATTGAGGCACCATATCACAGGATGTCAGGGGTTGGAAGGGGCCCAAAGAGATCATGGAGTCCAACCCCCCTGCCAGAGCAGGACCATACAGTCTAGCTCAGGAATGCATCCAGGCAGTCTGTGAAAGTCTCCAGAGAAGGAGACTCCACAACCTCTCTGGGGAGCCTGTGCCAGTGCTCTGGGACCCTCACAGTAAAGAAGTTCCCCCTTGTGTTGAGCTGGAACCTCCTGTGCTGCAGCTTCCATCCATTGCTCCTTGTCCTATCCCAGGGAGCAAGTGAGCAGAGCCTGTCCCTCCCCTCCTGACCCCCAGCCCTCAGATATTTATAAACATTTATTAGATCCCCTCTCAGTCTTCTCTTCTCCAGACTAAAAAGCCCCAGATCCCCCAGCCTTTCCTCATCAGGTAGTGTTCCAGTCCCCTAATCATCCCTGTAGCCCTCTGTTGGACTCTTCCCAGCAGATCCTTGTCCCTCTTAAACTGGGAAGCCCAAAAGTGAACGCAGTGCACAAGACGAGGTCTCACCAGGGCAGAGGGGGAGGAGAACCTCCTTGGATCTGATAGAGAAAGCATTAACTCAACTTCCTGTAGTAGCTCTCTAGACACCTATGGGACTAGTTCATGGAAGTGAGAATTCAGTGACATAAGACAGTTACATGATCGTGCCCATGGGACGTCCAGTTTGGTAGAGCTGACACGTGAAAGTCAATTGTGATATCTAAGAACCTTTGTGCAGAGTTCACACCTGCAGACTTGTCTGGTGCTGTCTTTTGAGTCTAAGTGAGAAGAACTCAGATTCATTCTATTCATCTCCTTTCCAAATCTTATAGGAAAGAACCTGTATGAAATGTATAGGTAAGAATATTCTTCTTAATGAGAAAGAGCAGGACCACAGTTTTCTTAAAACCCTGACAGGTTGTCCCTGCTTATCTTGAGAATATCTGTAGATCTCAGATGTAATCTAACATGTTTATACCTAACAAAGAGCCAGAGGATTACTCCAATACAGTCCTAGAATAGTTAAAACAGCATGAAATAGGAATTAATTTGGTAAAAAGACTGAAAGGATGGGTTTTTCCAAAGAGCTATAAGAGCTACTTCGGTTTACTGACCACTGGGTCACACCTGAGCAGTAACCACAAACGTCAGACTGGTGGTGGCCACACTGTCCTTCTGACCTTTCATGCTTCTGTGATGTAGCCAAAATCCTGTGAAACAGACAGTTACAAGAGGCTAAGACTGTGTCTAGACCAATTAGCAACAAGAGCTATAGCCCACAGAAAGAAGGTGCCATAAGAACCTTAAAATTGGGTTGAAAACAAGAACGAGGAAAAGCAATATTCTAAGGATGATGGAAACAATTAAACTTCACATCTAGTAGAAGCCTTGGACAAACATAGTCAAAACATGTCTACAATGGTACACCTGGGTCTCTCTTTTTGTTTGACTTTTCTGTGCTTAATTTGGCTTGAAAAGAAATTTGGGAATGGGCTATCATCTCTGCTGCGCTTTCCAAAGAAGCAGACGTAATACCTCCAAAATGGGAAAAAAAACCCACAAGAAAATATTGCATAAATTCAGTCTCGTGTAGCTCTTTTCCCTCCAGGAAGTCTTAACCATATTTCCTATGAAAAATCAGCACAAATTTAACACAACTCACTGCATCTCCTCAAGAGGTAGAGGACTGAAAAAGCCTAGAGTCTGAAGTACAGACTGCCCCTCTGCAGCAATTCACAATGTGGCATTTCTTGCCTGGCCTTCTATTCCTCATCTAAACCAGACATTAAATTCACACTGGTTCCATCAGGGGAAAAAAAAAAAAAAAAAAAAAGAAAAGTCAGAAATGTTGCAACATGCTTAATTTAATTGGATTTTCTGTCTGAATCAAGAGAATGAAAGAAACATTAAACAGAGCATGCCCAAATGTTACGGCAGTATGAGCGGCACCATCTGTCACAATATTTCTCTGGTTATTTTTAATCTCTTACATGGTTAAAATTATGTTTTTTTAGTGAGAGGCATTATTGTAGAACATTTCTCTGTTATAAACAGGAGATGAAGTATTCATTAGCCCAAGGATATGTTAGTTAGAATAAATGACCAAAAGAGGGGTAACTCTACGTGTTTCATGCTCTGTACTGCTTAGTATTTGACAGAAATGTCAGAATTGTCATGTTGGATCATAATTGAGAGTCTGGTGAGCTTGTTATCCTTCCTTCAGAGGTGGCCACCATCATGTCTTGTCAGGAAGCCTCCTGATAAAATGTTTTATGGTTTTGGAGTGTGATGGTTTGGGAGTTCCCCACACTTTTGTGAAGTGACCCAGAGTAGAACTCAGCTGTATCATGGTGGCCACTAATTACCTGCATATCTAAACCTTTCTGTTCTCAGTTTTTATTTCATTCTAGATAGAGCAATGGAGACAAGATTAAAGATTGCAGGAACACTTCATACTTCCCTGCCTCCCCAGATTTTCACTTATCTGTGTGTGATGGTTTGGGAGCTCCCTGCCCCCCTACACTTTGTAAAATGACCCAGACTAGAACTCAGCCAGCTGGAAGTTAAGGACTGAAGCTCTATTTACAGCTCAGCACAATGTACAAACAGAGCTATACACTATATACAGGAATAGTTACAGAAATAGACAAATTAGAGGTAATACAGAAACACGATTCCCCTCCCACAAATCAGAAAGCCCAGGAGGGGCTCCCAACCACCCTTCCACCTTCTCCCCACCGCTATACCTTACCCCAAGGTTTGCCTTACGTGCAAGGTGAGGCATTGGCCAGGGAAGTTAGAAGGAAAGTGATTAGTGAGGTTACTCAACAGAGAGGAGAAAGAGCTAGAAGCTGATAGACTGAGGTGCTGTGCCCCAGAGAGTGGCTTATCTATGTTTTGAGTTCTTTTAAACATCTCAGCAAGCCTGTGAGTGAAGCAGACATCACCATTGTTTTCTTTTCACAGCCTACAGTGTAAGTTTCTCCATTAAAATATTCCAATAAACCTCAAACCAGCACCTGAAGGAAAAGATTCTTCTTTCTTACCCTCAAAGTGGTTGCCAACCTAACGTTATTTGAGCCCTCTTTTGTATATTTAAGTACTTAAACCATTTACAATACCACTGAATTCTTCTCTTGTACACCATAGTAGTCTGACCGTCATTGTACTAATGAAAGAGTTAACAGAAGGGGCTTGAGCAGATGAACAGAAGGTACCTTGGTAGCACAGACTCCTGCACTGTGAGGCCATCACTAGGCAACTGTAGGCATTTGTGTTTGAGTAGTGAGAAGCAGCCTTCTCACATGAATGGTCTGGAGACATATTAGAGCAGACGTTTAGCTGGCGTGTATCAGCAGAGCTCCACTGACGTCAGGGATTTGTACCAACTGAGCATCCGATCTGCTGCACGCACATGCACGCACAGTTTCACACCCTGCATTTCTCTGTTCTGAAAATGACTGATGAATAAAAAGCAAATGAAAAAGCTTCTTGAGATAAGTGCTTGCAGCTTCTTAAAACACACATCAAGTTTCTGTTATTAAAGCTTGATTAATTTCACTCTCCTTATCTCTTAACATTTCAGAGAATCATAGAATTCTTGGAAGGTTGGAAGGGACCTCAAGGATCATCTAGTTCCAATCCCCTGCCATAGGCAGGGACACCTCCCACTAGTACAGGTCACTCAAGGCCTCATCCAATCTGGCCTTGAACAACTCCAGGGAGGGAGCATCCACGACCTCCCTGGGCAACCTGTTCCAGTGCCTCACCACCCTCACTGTAAAGAACTTCCTCCTAACATCCAGTCTAAATCTCCCCTCTGACAGTTTAAACTCATTTCCCCTTGTCCTGTTGTTGCAGGACCTTGTAAATAATCCTTCCCCAGCCTTCCTGTAGCCCCCCTTCAGATACTGGAAGGCTATTTGTCTGGATTTTCCATCGAATTCTTAATTTCTCCAGATTCTAGCTTTGCTTTTAGGTTATCTAATGAAAATGCTTTCTGAAACACACACACCAGGAAGCCAAATGTTAACAGCAGTTTTATTTGAGCTGCAGTTTAGTGAGTATGTACCTATAAATAACCATTTAGTAATCCTAGGCTGTTAATCCTTGTAAAATAGTGCTGAATGCAGAGCAGCTGGCCTTGTGGCTCGGTGACCAATATTGTCTTGATTTGACATATGCTGGCTAGTCCATACAGTGGCAGTGCTGGCACAGCCTCTGTCCAAGCTAGTTAATTTACCCTCCTTCCTCAGCATTCCCCTGCTCACATAAGGCGATCTGTGCAGGCAAGCTACCCTGCCTGGGCAGAGTCTCTGTCATGCTTGCAGAATGCCACCCGGGGTTTTAGTGTTCAGAGCCTCGGGGTGGGATATTTAAGAATGCCAGATGCCTGATTACAAAATACTGCAATTTAATGGGCTGCCACAATTCCAGAGTTGCCAAGTCTTGCATTTTTATCATGAAGCTCATAATATTTGATGTTCTAGTCCAAGCTTCAGCATCTGAAAATACGGCATTATGGTTGAACTGTTAACATTTATGTAGTTATTTTTAAAGGTTATTTTACAGCTCACCAGCTGCAAAAAAACCCAACCAAACAAAACAAAAACCAACAAACCAAAACCCAACTCCAAACAAACAAACAAAAACCCCAACAAACAGAAACAAAAGCAAACAAACAAAACCCCAAACCAAACAAACCAACCTACAAACCCAAACCAACACAAAAGAATAAAAAAAAAAAAACCCAAACCCATGTGTTTGTGACCCTAAAGAGTCTGTTATAATCTCCAGTTTTGTGAATACTTGATGTAGCCTATATATACTCCCTGCATAAATGCATTGCTGATACTGTGAGGGATGAAACATCTCTTACTGATACTGATTGCTTTTATCTCTAAGGGCAAAAATGGTGGCTTTGGGTGTGAGTGGTTTTGTACTATGCTGGGTCATGCACAAGGGCCAGTAGAAAAATGTTAAAGTATGACAATCCTTCATAAAGTTGCTCAAAAGAAATTTGGCATAACTCTAAACTCCTGCTGTTGTAAATGGACAGTGATAGCGAGGGAAATAAAAATATTGGGACTTTGGCCAAACATCTGGGTTGATGAAAAGCTCAACATGAGCCTGCAGTGTGCATATGCAACTCAGACAGCCAACTGAGTCCTAGGCTGTAGCAAGAGAAGCGTGGCCAGCAGGGCAAGGGAGGGGATTTTGCCCCTTTACTCTGCTCTCCTCAGACCCCACCTGGAGTACTGTGTGCAGTTCTGGAGCCCTCAGCACAGGAAGGACATGGAAGTGTTGGAGCAGGTCCAGAGGAGGCCACGAAGATGCTCAGAGGGCTGCAGCAGCTCTGCTATGAGGACAGGCTGAGAGAATTGTGGCTCTTCAGCCTGGAGAAGAGAAGGCTTCGAGGGGACCTGATAGTAGCCTTCCAGTATCTGAAGGGGACCTACAGGAAGGCTGGGGAGGGACTATTGACAAGGTCTTGCAACGACAGGACAAGGGGCAATGGGTTTAAACTGGCAGAGGGAAGATTTAGACTGGATGTCAGAAGGGAGTTCTTTGTAGTGAGGGTGGTGAGGCACTGGCACAGGTTGCCCAAGGGAGGTTTTGACTGCTCCCTCCCTGGAGGTGTTCAGGGCCAGACTGGATGAGGCCTTGAGTGAGCTGTACTAGTGGGAGGTGTCCCTGCCTATGGCAGGGGATTGGAACTAGATGATCCTTGAGGTCCCTTCCAACCTTACCATTCTATGATATGTAGGAAAAGGCTACTGTTTGTTGTAAAAGTCTGAGAGGGTGTATTGAAATGCTTGAGCTGTTGTGGAAGAAGCAAATCTGTTTCCTTCTGTGCCGGTTACTCAGTTTTCATGCTTATTCCAGCGGGAAGAAGAGTGTGCAGCTGAGGCAGCCAGCTGGCCTGTCCCAGCTCACTGGTAGGAATGCTCTGCTCAAACCAACCACTCTTTGACTCTTCTCAGTTGTCCCAGGGAAGACCAAAATGTATCTAAGACTCCTTTATCTATTCACTCCTCTATGATGTGAGCTGGTTGTTGTAAACTTGTGGATGAATAAACCCCAGATCCCTTTTTAAAAATGAAATTATCTTACAACTCTTCAAACAGCTGGTGCTCAAAATTGGGCAGACACAAACTTGGTTTAAGTCCTGTAGGCACACACTCTGTAGCTTTTACAGAGCTGGGAATGGCTGAAACACTGTATTTTTGTAACTTTAAACAGAAAATGCTGTCCTAAGTACTTAAACATGCAGCTCTATGGAAAGACACTGGGAAATAAGCCATCCTTTTCAGAAGCAAGAAAGAAAAGACTCTGGAAGAAATGTCCCACCTGCTGTCAGAAACGGAGAAACAGAAACCAGTTGCACAACAGCTGCTTTAAAAAAAATCTTCTCTGGACAGTCTGGAATTTGTAGGACTAGTCAAAAAAAAAAAAAAAAAAAAAAGATGAGACAGAAAAATATCCTATAAGAAGACCTGTGTGTGTTGGTGGCTGTCCCTAAATGTAAGCGCTCTGTAATGATCGATGTTTGAATGGGAAGAGAGGGTGTAGTGAGTTGTGCATCTAGCTCTCTTTCATGAAAAGAGTACTTTTATTTACATTGTGTCTCTTCTGAGAGGTAATGTGACTTACAAACGTAACTAATGTGGCTAAAGCTTATCCACTGTGGATTTTTTTATCCAATTGCTGACTGCAAAGCAGTTATGTCACAAATAATCCGGAAATCAAGGCTGAAACCTTGGGCGTGCTGGGGTCAATAAAATATTGCTGTGTGCTCAGTGAGTTTAGGATTTTTCTTAGAAGCACTTTACTGGGGTCAAAATGGTTGTTCTCAGGAAAGGATCTCTAAAAGGGATGAGCTACTCTTTTCAGGGAAGAGGAACCCATAAACTATCTTGGCAAACAAACGGCCTTAAAATACAAAATACCATTTCTTTGCATAAGCATCCTTTATAAGTGCACACTCAGCATTAAAGGACATTGCTTACACTTCTATGTTAATAACCTACTCAGGGATTTATTTGTGGAACATACAGCATCAGGGAAGATGTCAGTCAACAGAACAGATGTTGAAAGCTGTAAGAGGCTTATATGGAGATTATATTCACAATGTATTTCAGGGATACTTGTACATTCTCTCTTCAAATTCTATTAGCTGATGAGTGTCCATCAGCTTATGGGCACTGAGACTCATCTTTACGGCTCAGGTCACAGAGCCTGGAGAGAAACACAGCTGGAAAGGGAGGGGTTCCTATATATCCCATACCTTTGGGGTCTGTGGACAAAAAGCTTCACTGAAAACCATTTAAAGAAGCAGAAAAACAAATCACCTCCCTGCCTGCTGCTGTCACATCACGAGAATCTGTAAGTAGTTCTGGTGAAAGACAAATGCAAAACTTAAAATTAACAATTAAATGCAGACTCTTAATTACTGTGAAAGTTAACTATGGGAGATGTGAAGTTTTGCAGCACAGTCCCAGGGTAGTGAGTAATTTAAAAGGCCAGCAGTAACATGTCCCAGCAGCTAAGTCCTGCTGCAAGACAAAACTGCAGATTGTCTACTCTGAATATTAAGAGGCTTGAAAAGAAAGCAGGACCAGAAATAGAAAAAGAGGAAGATGCCAACTGGTGAATCAGATAAAGGAGTTCAAAAGGAGAAAAACAAAGGAAGAAGAATAAATGACTGTTTATTGCCTGGCCATAAATGGAGAATTGCTGCTTGTGCTCACTTGTGCTGTGTTGTTCCTGTGTGAAGGCTTGTTTACATGTCTAAGCCCTTGATTTGAAAAACAGACCAAATGAGTGCTTGTATTAATTTATTACGATTCCCGTTTCTCAAAGAATGCCCTTCTTTCTCTGCAGAAAGAAAACAATTTGTCAAATCATAACCACTCTAATGTGATTTGGCTCTCATTTCTCAGTTTCATCTGATGATGGAGTTTCATCAGGTTGTGGCCACATGATAAGTGCAGGACAGGCAGTGAAGCTGACAATGGGCAAGGGGTGATCTGTGAAGGCTTAGAAAGGGCCCTGCCTTTGCTTCCATATTGTGAATCAGTTAGGGTAGAGCTGATTAAAGAAATGATTGCTTCATTCCTACCACCTACCCACACAAAGGGACTCACATAACTGTGTGTCTGTCTGCTAAAGAGGATCTGTGGAATGTTTTTTCCAATGCTTTCCTCAACTATCTTGCTTGTTTTCAATCAGATAATTTAATTTAAGACATTGTCTGCACATGTTCAGCCATGCACTGAGAGCATTAGGCACCAGTGAGGCTAAGGAGCAGCTGGAGGGAAAGAGGTAGTGAAGGTTGTTAACCTCCTTTGGGGTAATATAGAATTGCTTCATATATGAAGCTTGCTAGGGTGGACTCTACCGTGCACCTAAAGAGGAGGCATTTTCTTCTTCTGGAAGATTTGGCATGGTTTATTTAGGTATATTTATCTGTGTATTGACATAATGCATTATCATTAGGTAAAGACTATCTTTTGATTGGCAAATGGGCAACATTTGGGCAATAGGCAATGTCTATAGGGTGACTTCATGATGCCTTATAAGGGCTACTAATTGTAATAAAATAATATCCATTAACTTGTGATAGATACTATGCAATAAAAATTCATGACTGTTTAGTTTTTGCAATTGATTTATTTTTCATGGTGGTAAATTTGAGACAGCTGATGAATTAACAGATAGAGCTGATTCATCCTATTCTCTTTTTAAATTTTATTTATTTATTTTTTAGACTCACATCTACTGCTCATCTTCTTATTGAGCTTTGGCTGATTTCTGTCTCTTGTTTTTTTCTACTACCAAAATTAGATTTTATTCTTAGATCACATCAACACAATAAACAGATGTACACCTGTGTTCATTAGCAGCAAAATATCTTGGGACAAAAGCTAATGAAAACCTTTATTAATGTATTGAATACATACAGGAAGTGCACTCAGGTCAAGAAGGTGCTAAACCATGCTCTGAACTCTTGGGCCCCAGTGAACTTAGTCAGACTATTTACATACTGAGTACTCAAAACAGCCTCAGCTTGTAGAAAGCACTGACAAAAACCTGGGAGCAAACCAGAATATTACGATTGGTACATGAAGAACAGAGAAAGGAAAATATTTTAATTGCAGAAAATCAGTGACAGACATTTGATGATTAAATTTGAGGTTGTTAGATATATATTTATTTACATAGCTGTAGCAAAGTCCTGTAGTGTTTTTCCAGTGCTTAGTGATAGGGCACAGAGGATTTTTTTTATGAGTAACTAGTAGACAGGCATGACTCTAAGCAACAATCAGAGTTGTAAAAGCAAGGCAGAAATCTGTGAAGGAATCGACATAGTCTGAGAAACATGAGAATGAAGTGGACAGAGTTACTGCATCAGATGTAACAGTCAGTGAGCCAATGCACTCAGTCTGTCCTTAAAACATGGGTCCTCGACATGATTTGTGTCCAAATGCTGCTCAGAAAAGCACTGGAAGGAACTCATAGATTACTTTGCAACAGGCCAGTCATTGCTGCATTTTATAGAGTGGTATTTAGGGAGCCCTTATCACAGGTGCTTGATCATGTTCTGAGTGAAAAATTTCTTCTCTTTCTTTATGAAATTTAAAAGCCTCCTCACTCAGGAAATGTCTGAAGAACTGGTGCTGGTTTTCCTTTGTGGAATGCAGAAGCATTGCTTGTACATATAATTCTGTTAACCCGTGTTTAGACTGTCCAGTCATTCAGTTTGCATAGCTAAATGGGGATGGTAACATCCTTTAATGGCTTATGTTTAATTCACTTTCTGAATTTCACATTGATGCAGTGTTTCAGCTGAGCCTTTTTCAGACTACACTAAATTCATGAGGCAGTATGACAGCGCTTGATATTGCTCTGATAACTGCTAAGGTCCACAGAAAAACAGCTATTAGCTTGAACTGCTGCTGGTCTAAGCCTCTAGTGATAATGGAAGCCCACATTAAGAACAGGGAAGACACTGCCATTTTGGTGCATTTTCAGCCTTTCTAAGTATTTAGTGTTGTGTGTCTTAGTGCTCAGTACAACAAAGGAATCTGCTGCTACATTTAATGAGTAACTGATCTCATTACACTTTGTCCATAGTGGCTTTCTTTCTGTAAGGTCCCACAACACTTAATGAGATCAATAAGATGAATTATCTCCAAGGAAGGCTTAATGTGGGCTCAGGTACTATAACCCTTCCTCCAGCAGTGTGCCCTGCTGCAGCACATATTCTGGCTCAGTTGGCAGGGAATAGTTTGCCACCACGCAGACACTGCACGGCAGCTGTCTCTGCCCCCAGATTACCTCTCCCACTCCAGCAACTCTTCAACTACCAGCAGCAATTGCACAGCAATAAAATAGTTCAGTGTAGCAAGTGGGTGGACATTAGTTTCATGTGAAACTGCAAAGGGAACATAATTACTGTAGGCAGAATGTGATTACTCGGAGTGGAAGCTTGCTTGAGCTTTATGGGCTAAAGCTTTCCTTTGGAGACAAGTACCACTGAGATTAAAAAGCATAACCAGTCAGTGTTTTTGTTTTAGATTTCATATGAAAGATGGGTGCTTCGTGAGCTGTGAGCACCATGATGAGGCATTAGTTTGTTCATGTCACCTGCATGAGTACTGTTTCATATTGTACTTTCCTGAATGTGCACAGAGTTAGTATCTCCAGAGCCAAGGTCAATATTCACTACAAGCTGTGGACCTTTTAAGGCTATTAAATCAGTCTCTGAACCCTCTTGTACTAAAATTCATCCTAATCTTCTTCTTTCTGTTCCCCACCTTCCAGAAACCAGAAGTCTTTGAGGGCCTTTAATAACAGTAGTGTGGGATCTTCTGACAATTTTACAGTTTGCAATTTATTTTGTATTACCATACTGAAATGGTAGATGAGACATTTTACTGAATGACCAGCATAAATAATGAAATAAGATATATTAATCACAAAAGTACAATGGAAAAAAAATTATTTTAAATTCAGTAATCTTGGTCTGGGTTGGATGGGACCTCTGAAAGTCATCTAGTCCAACCCTCTGTGTATTAAGCAGGGGCATCCTCAGCTAGATCAGGTTGCCCAGGGGCCTGTCAAGCTTCTCTTTGAACATCTCCCAAGCATGGGGTCCCAACCACTTCCCTGGGCAACCTGTTCCAGTGTTCCACTGCTCTCATGAAAAGGTTCTGTAGCTCCAGTTCTGAGGTTTGGTACACTGGTTACACAGCTTATTTTCTTCTGATTGCACTGCACTGGTGTGACGGTTTGGGAGGAGTTCCCCACCCCCCCAACTTTGTAAAAATCCCCCAGACTAGACTCAGCCGGCTGGAAGTTAAGGACTGAAGCTCTATTTACAGCTCAGCACAATGTACAAGCAGAGATAGACACAATAGACAGGAATAGTTACAGAATAGACAAGTTAAAGGTAATACAGAAACACAACTCTCCTCCCAGAAATCAGAGACCCCAGAAGGGGCTCCCAACCACCATTCCACCTTCTCCCCACCCCTATACCTTACCCCAGGGTTTGGCTTATGTGCAAGGTGAGTTTGGAGGATCGACAAGGGGAGGTTAGAAGGAAAGTAACTAGTGAGGTTACTCAGCAGAGAGAAGCCAGAAGCTAGAGAGCCTGAGAGTGTCTGCAACCAAGTGTTTTGTATTCTTATTCTTAAACATCTCAGCAAGCTTATGAGTGAAGTAGACATCACCACTGTTTTCCTTTCACAGCCTATAATGTAATTTTCTCCATTAAAATATTTCAATTAACCTCAAACCAGCACAACTGGGAATTGTGTTGGTCAGAAATAGCAAATTTCCATGTGAAAATTGTTTAAGAAACTGTTGATGCTGTGTCCTTGTTTTATGCATAGTGCTAAAGCATTTAGTTACTCTTAAAACGTTTAGTTTCTTTTCTGGTACACTTCCTCTGTAGACTTTCAGAAGGAGCAGTGAAGCAGGATTTCAGGAAGAGGTCACACTTTCTAGTCTTTGTTAAAAGATAGAGGATCCAGGAAAGCTGGACTAGATTAAAAAAACCTGTGGGTATGCTAAGGGAATGTGAAGCCTTTATGTTGGCACTGCAACATTGAGTGACTGATTTCACAACCTTGACTTATCTCTGCGGGAGAATTTTTTTTTAATGAAACTATATACGTAGCAAATGTTTTGAAGATAGAAAGATAATCTCCTTGCTCTAAAACCTTACTAATTTGAGGCATGATGAAATATAAGTAGCAAACTGATAAGCAAGAGATGCTTGGAAACTGAAAAGATAAGGCATTTGATCTGGGAATTTGAGGTTGGACAAGGCCTTGAGTGACCTGTACTAGTGGGAGGTGTTCCTGCCTATGGCAGGGTGTTGGAACTGGATGATCCTTGAGGTCCTTTCCAACCTTACCATTCTATGATTCTGTGATACCTTATGTGGATTAAAAATTGCCAACTCTGGATGGGGAAACTGATGAACAGTGAGGGAAGTAGCACACAAGAGATTGGGTTAACTACAGAACTGCACTGGTGCTTCCTTAATCCCTGTGTAATGCTCTGTTTTCTTTTCATCTTTCCTTTTCATTAGGCTATCTAATATAAGAAAGAGATTTTTCTGAGTGTGAAGATGGATAATGCTCCTTACAATGGAGCAGTCTTTACCAAAAAACCCCCACAAAAACCAAAAACCAAACTTCCAATGCAGCTGTCCATTAAACAACAGTTTCCTTGTCAGTTCAGTTTGTGATTTTTACATATTAGGAGAATTGATTTTAGACCTGAAAAATTGTTTTGGGTAGGAGGAAAGAGGGAAAAGAGAGTTCAATCATAGTTGATATGGCAATGTTCTTTCACGTTGTCATTATTTAACTGTTGCGACATTCGGTCCATGAAAAAACAAATGTGTGGGTTTTAACACCTGAAGACTTGAACAGAAATGTGAGTTTTGCTGTTGTGAGGTTGAGGTGGTTTTATTTTTTTTTTTGTTTGTTTTGTTTTAAAGTTTTATTTAGATTAAGAGAAAGGGCCAAGATTGACAGCACCTGGAAAAAGTAATGCTTTTCTTAATCATACAATATATATGCAACAAGAAGCAATTGGAGAATCATCCTTGAAAAAGGCCAAAAGCACAATGCAGAGGACTTTGCAATGGAATTTCAAATAAATTTATTCCTATGCTTTCCATGTTTCTGATCTCTCTCTTCAGATTGCTAACAAGGGTGCTAATTGACTGAGGCCTGTGCATTTCTGCCCATCTGTCTGCTAAAATACATTAACTCATGTAGCACAAGCCACCATGCACTCAACAGATGGTAACAGCTCCCAATCACTTTTAATTTAACTCAGCTTTGGACTGATAACCCAGAGCTCCCTTGAAATTCAAAGGGAAACTTGTTTGTTGAACCAATAAAAATACAAAACCCTTTAATATTGCCATTTTTCTAAAATGCTTATTGCTTTTCTACCAAACATACTCTCTGTTGTTTAGGAAAATAAAACCAGATGTAACCAAATGACATCATACTCCTGGAGATTTGTAAGTGCCAATGAAATATCATACCAGATTCATTTTGGTACCTGGAGCAGTATTCCTGTGTCTCCAAGCATCAGAAGCCTGCTTTGGGCTATTTTCCACTTTCATCACCAATGCCTTGCATTTACTTTCATAGCTACATGTAATAAGTGTATGTCCTGAATGGATTTCTGTGCAAATTATGTACCAGTCTTCTTAACCTCAGCATCTGGCTACATCAAGAGCAGTGTGGCCAGCAGGGCAAGGGAGGGGATTCTGCCCCTTTACTCTGCTCTTGTCAGACCCCACCTGGAGTACTGTGTGCAGTTCTGGAACCCTCAGCACAGGAAGGACATGGAAGTGTTGGAGCGGGTCCAGAGGAGGCCACAAAGATGCTCAGAGGGCTGCAGCAGCTCTGCTGTGAGGACAGGCTGAGAGAGTTGGGGCTCTGCAGCCTGGAGAAGAGAAGGCTTCCAGGAGACCTTAGAGTAGCCTTCCAGGATCTGAAGGGGGCTACAGGAAGGCTGGGGAGGGACTATTGACAAGGTCTTGCAATGACAGGACAAGGGGCAATGGGTTTGAACTGGCAGAGGGGAGATTTAGACTGGATGTTAGGAGGAAGTTCTTTGCAGTGAGGGTGGTGAGACACTGGCACAGGTTGCCCAGGGAGGTTGTGGCTGCTCCCTCCCTGGAGGTGTTCAAGGCCAGGTTGGATGAGGCCTTGAGTGAGCTGTACTAGTGGGAGGTGTCCCTGCCTATGGCAGGGGGTTGGAACCAGCTGATCCTTGAGGTCCCTTCCAACCTTACCGTTCTATGATTCTATGATCTGTTCTTAATCTCACCAGCACAGAGCACAGACACTGGCAAATGTCTGATTTATGTGTTAACTGTGGTCCTTGGGAAAGGTTCAAACAGATCATGATTCCCAAAGAAGGGTAGACATGAAGAAGTTTGTGGCTGCCCAAACTGTCAAATTTATATAGAATAACACAGTCATATATCAACATAGAATGATAGAATGTTAAGGTTGGAAGGGACCTGAAGAATCATCTAGTTCCAACCCCCTGTCATAGGCAGGGACACCTCCCACTAGTACAGCTCACTCAAGGCCTTGTCCAGCCTGGCCTTGAACACCTCCAGGGAGGAAGCAGCCACAACCNAACTCTCTCAGCCTGTCCTCATAGCAGAGCTGCTGCAGCCCTCTGAGCATCTTCGTGGCCTCCTCTGGACCCACTCCAACACTTCCATGTCCTTCCTGTGCTGGGCGCTCTGGAACTGCACACAGGACTCCAGACGGGGTCTGAGGAGAGCAGAGTAAAGGGGCACAATCCCCTCCCTTGCCCTGCTGGCCACACTGCTCTTGCTGCAGCCCAACACTCAGTTGCTGTCTGGGCTGCATGTGCACACTGCAGGCTCATAGCAGCACTGGGTAGATTATTGTTTTGGACTCAGGCTCCTGTGTTGCAAGATACCAGGGACTTAAAATAGTGATAACTGGAAATGAATCTGATAGCATTTCCCTGGTAGGAATTCAAGTATTTAAGTGACATTACTGGAAATCCAAGTATTTATGTGACATTACCTTTGGTTCATTCTGTAGCAAATAAGATTAGAATTAAGTCTGTAGGAATGATGCCCATAATGTCTATGAGATATTAAAAAAAAAAAAAGCCTTAACTACTTAAATTGCATCCTATTTCATCTGTATCTTAATAAAAAAGTACTACAGTATCAACTTCATGTTAATTCTTCAGTGAAATTCTGTTATGTTTTACATGGAATGAGAAAATATTCCTCTAGACCTGTCAGCCAGACATATTTTATAAGAACAGCACCTCTCTTCAAAACATTTTTATTCCTCCAAGAGCTTTTACATTAATAAAATACCAAGTGGGAAGATCATTCAGTGCCTTAAATAGCACTAGGTATCACAAAACTGTATTAGCAGGCTATTTTGTTTAAAAAAAATATTACCTTCCCAGAACTTCTGGGAAATCTTATGCATTTCTGCTTTTCTTTAATGATGAGTTTTAAACCAGCCAACTACTTGCATTTTTTGGGATGCTGCCTTGATTTCAGATGTAATGTTATTTTGTTTAATGGTGATTTTGTCCTATGTGAAGGAGTTCAGAATTCACTGTATTCCTTCTACATTCATTTTAACTATTCAGAACCTAATACCTCTGCGTTTGTCACATTACTGTAAAGAAGATAATATTTTCCTTTGCTCAAAAGGGGAAATAGATTAATTTTAGTGGATTTTAATTATATTTTAAAATAACAATTTGATATGCATACATCTTTTTTTTCCCCCTGTCTATAACTGTTAGAAGTGTAGGGATATAGCCACTTGCTACCACACATGCATGTCAAAAGTAAGTGGTTCATGGGTATCTTACTAAAAAGAAAGGAAGGAAACAACATTTGTTTGCTCTTTTATTAATAGATATATGTATATATGGACAGTATTCATGAATAAATGCCAATGATAAGAAATAAAATAATTAACTACATATTTTATACCATACCTACAGATGTTTAGTTATACTGACACTCTCTGTTGTTTCACTACCGTTTCCATCTATTTGCTGTGAGGATAAGAAGAAAATGTCTGAATGTCTCAACCTAGTATCTTTTGCATGCCTGCAAAGTAGTGTGAAGCACAGAAACCTAGTGCAGGTGAGACATTGGAGGATCAGGCCTTAATATGATTTTGACAATTTGGTTGAAGTAATTACTTCAGGTTCTTTTGACTGCCTTTTTTTTTTCCCCCCACTTGATTTTTTTCATAATCACCTTGTCTCCATAGGGATCCTTACCTCATCAAGATTTGTTCACCCTTTTTTTTTTCCCCTCTCTGTTCAAATGGGATGAGCTAAGTCAGTCTAAAAGAGAAAGAAAATGCAAATAATTGTTTAAATATATATACACATAGATAGATAGACAGATTTTAAGCACCATCTCTTCTGTTTTTCATTTGGTAAAGCACAACATTTATACACGTGCTCAAGATCTTAGATGCTTGTACTGTGGAAGATAACAACACAGCCTTCTTGACCAGTTTTCTATCCCATCCTAATATATTGAGGTCAGTCATTCACTGGATGAAAATTACTGCTTAACTTAAGGTCTGAAGTTACAGGTAGATGCCACTGATGTAGGGATGAGTAGTAGATATTTAGTAGTAGATATTATTTGTTCTGGAATTTAGGCTACATGATCATAGTGGTTTGCAAGGA
Organism: Eubucco bourcierii; assembly: GCA_013396675.1. Classification (NCBI taxonomy): domain Eukaryota; kingdom Metazoa; phylum Chordata; class Aves; order Piciformes; family Ramphastidae; genus Eubucco; species Eubucco bourcierii. Next base: position 685,947 of record VWZE01011735.1, read on the forward strand.
TCTGTAAAAGGAGATTTGCTGTATCTTTGATCTAAATCTCAGATGGAGCTATACTTGGAACATCTAATTGTAAGAGATGAATGTGAAATAATTTTTAAAACCTGCCTTTTTTAAAAAAAAAAATAATAAAAAAAATTCAACACTGCTGAGAGTCCCAACCTTGGGCCAGTGCTGTTTTGTGTGAGGTGCTGCACAGGTATGCACTGAAAGGAGTCCTGACCTCATTTCCTAAAAGGGGACTGACTGACAGATCACTGCTCTTTTCTCCCTCTTCATTCATTTCTATTCCTGTGCTCTAAAGAGATGTACTCTCTAGTTCTGCCTTTTTCTGCATTGTGGACAGTTCATTAAACTGTATGTCAAAGTCAATCTTAAACCTTTTATGTTGTTTGAATCCTGAATCTTAGAGAAGTCCCTGTGTGCTGAGGTCTTGATTTATCTTACATACAAATATCAGTGTGTTGGAAGAAGCCAGAGTACTCGTGTACTGATCATCCTTGGGTACTGGTTATAGTGCCTGAGTAGTTGAACATATACCAACAGTCCCATACAGCATTTATCAGATGTACTACACATTATCTCTTTCAGACAAAGAAGCACCCTAACATGCAGCCTCCAAGGAAGAAACATGGTGGTTCTTATTACCTTGTAATGGAGACAATGAACTTCTATTTTGTTTGGTAAAGACATAAATGTGAGTTTTATGACAGTAGAATAAACACAGCCTCAAAGAGATGAGAAAGGGAGTCAAAAAGGGTTAAGACAATGCAGAAAGACTGACCTTTCTTGGTAGGAAAGTGGAAGGAAAAACCCAAGACCAGAAATTCAGCAGGAGATGATTCCCTGAACAGCATACAAAAAGGTGAAAGCATCATCTGAGAGAGAATTTTCCTTATGTTTTATAAGACTGTTTTGAAATGATGCGTATTAGGCACTGCAAGAGTAGTTCATGTTTGCTATGGCATACACAGTTACTGTTCAATGGATAAATAGAAATATGTGGGCTGGATACTTAGCTTGCTTACATTAGTGTGGCTACCTTCAGGTCAGTGGAGATCTGTCTATACCAACAGCAGAGACTGGTTGTTTATTTCCAAGACTGTCAAACCTCAAACCCCACTTAAAAACATGCAAAGTTACAAACTATTTGCCTACATTTCTCAGTTTTTTTTTCATAGTTAATTCCCCAACTTCTACATCGTATCCTGGTGGTAAAATTACAGATACAGTATGCAAAAATGTGATGTGGGATATGCCTATGATGGTCTGTTATGATGATCAAAGGACACTGGAACTAAAAAATGCTTTTGTATCTTGGACGTGCTATAAAACATTGCCTTTCTTTCAAGAGTAAACAACTGGTTTCAGAGTAATAGTTTTGCAGTTAGATCCTCACTGTACAAGAGGACTGCCAGAAGGGTTGCTGCCTGAATGAGAAAGCTGGGCAGTAGAAGCGCAGTCAAAGAAGCATGACCCTGGTCATCCTCTAGATTGGACTTGAGTCACTTGGGCCTTGCCACGATGTCAGTGATTGCAAACTACTTCCTGCAGAAGTAAAGCAGTTCTGTGGTTTATACACATTTTAAATTTGGAAATGCATCCTCATCTTGTTCTCTGCCTGCTTGCTCTATTTCAGACACAATATCAAAGAACAATATTCTGCATGTAATATTCAGGAGGAAGTTCTTTGCAGTGAGAGTGGTGAGGCACTGGGACAGGTTGCCCAGGGAGGTTGTGGCTGCTCTCTCCCTGGAGGTTTTCAAGGCCATGTTGGATGAGGCCTTGAGTGACCTGTGCTAGTGGGAGGTGTCCCTGCCTATGTCAGGGGGTTGGAACTAGCTGATCCTTGAGGTCCCTTCCAACCTTACCGTTCTATGATTCTATGATTCAGTCTTAATTACCCCTCATATATGCTTCCCTGTGACTCAACATTTGTGGCAGGTCTATTTTAAAGGCTATGGATTGTGATGTAGTCTCATTGGAATGCTAATCCAAAGACATATTCTCACAGAATATGCTGAAAGAGAGAAAAAAAAGAATTATTATAGTAACCCTAGATATTTTAGTAACCATTCAAATATAGAATTCATATTGCTTCTTAACTTTCAGATTTTTTGCTAGGCTTTTTTTTTTTTTTTTTAAATCTTGGTGATAGTGCAAGTTTGTACAAAAATCTTCATAATTCACCTGCTAATTTTTAGATACAGAACTCCATACAGCTCAATTAATGGCAGTACGAAGTAGTCCTTGCATTTTTGTAGCAGAGAGTATCACTGCTTGGTCTTAATCTGTTATCATTACTGATGGATGACAAAGCCACCTTCCTATTTTGATCTGGTTTACGCGCTGCATTAACTATTAGTAAACAAAACAGCCAATTTGGAACATTCTAAGTTTGAAATAATAAATAACTATAAACAACTGCTATCTTCAAATTGGTTTAAATGTCTCAATTAGAAAGCAAATCTCAATATAAATTATATCTAACTCCCATGAACTCATGATTTGATAAAGCACAGATTGAATATACTTAACAAGGCTATAAGCACACCCTAATTTGTTGGAAAATTCAAATAGAATTGTAGAACAATTCTTCAGCTTATAAAACATTGCACTCCTACCAAAATACAACATTTATTATCAAAATATATTCATTCTACATTGCCAGAACACTGACATTATCTCTTCAGAGAATCCTGGTGGCATTCAGTTTGAAGACAGAATTTGTATGAAATGTCTCCTCCTTCATACAGATGCTGTAAGCCGGAGTTCACAATTTCACTCCCTTCCCCAAAGTGCAGATATTCAGGAACATAACACACACACACAAACAGCTGTCTGACACTAATAACCTTACTTGCTATATGCAAAACAAAAGCAAAACAGTAAAACAAATTAAGGGGGTGGGGGCAGCGACGAGGAAGATGAATATCAGAGATTTGACATAGAGGTGACCTGTTTGCTCCTCTGACTACTGTGGAGCTAATTAAACACAGCATCTCTAGAAATAAAGTGCTGGAGAGAGAGAAGCAGTCGGTTGCTCTCACTGCATATGTCACTTGGGATTATGATTATGCCCATTGCTAAAAGGCAGTTGAATAAGCAAATGTTGTTTTGCAGGAAGCAGGAACAAAACTAAAAATCCATCTATGTACTGTACAGCCAGATACAAAATGTGTAATTCTAGTAATGAGAACTGGAAGTGTAAACTATGTTTTAAGTCATCTGAGGTATATTTTAAGCCTCCCTTTCTCTACTCCGTTTAAAGAGAAGAGAAAATTATTTTATGTAACAAAAGCATTTTGTTGATGTAAAAGCATGTATCTCAGGCTTTATGCTGAGAACTCTCAGTGCTTTAATGCTTTTGGACTCTATTGTGCTGCTCTTTCAAAACTCCTACATCACTGGTCATGCTACCTCAGGCTCACGCCCTGGCAGATGGCCTGACCCAAGGACTCCTGCATGGAATGTTCACTTACACTTTCCAAGGATCTGATGGGGCTGCTACGAAACCCAAACCTACAACATCAAGATCTCATAACCATAATAGCAACAATGTGACCCATCAGAACCAGTGAAGGGCTTTCACGTGACAACGGTAATCAAATCTAGGAGGTCCCAAGGGCTGAAGGCCGCAACAGACATCAGGTACTGTAAAGGAACTGCAGTGTTTTCCCCTCACAATTCTTTCAGCTCCAATGTCCTGGACAATGCTGGGTATAGTGCATGTTTTATGTGAGGAAGGTGCCTGGAACCTGTGCCATGTCAGTTTTACCTTGCCTGGTTTACTGGTCAGAGGTGGTGTCCTAATGTTTTGTGTGAGGAAGGGGTGTGGAAGCAATGCCATACCCATTTCACCTCACCTGGTTTACTGAGCCCTTGCCTTTGCCTGGCTCTCTGTGTTAACAGCCATCTCTGTAACTTCTTCCCCTGAGTGACTCCAGAAGAAATGTTTTAGAGCTGTATGCAACCCTCATCCTGTCTCTGGCAGCAGTTTGTACACTTAACACTGAGCTTTTGGGTCGATGTCTGTTCTGGTTTCACTGTTTGTGGCAGTGTCCCCTCACGCCTGCTCCCGGGGCACCCTGCTCCAGTTCCTTCGAGTACAAGTACGACTGAGGGGCTTCTGTACCCAGAAACTTGCCTTGCTCTGCTTCCCAATGACGTCAATTAGTCTTAAAAACTCAAACCAAAAAATGCCACAGTCATTCCTTCCTCCTTTATGTTACATTATTATTGCTGAGACACTGCTGGTGCATGTTTCAGAGCAGTGTTCCAAAGCTGTATCAGAGATGCAGAAGTGAATTACCTTGCTACCCTGTGCCAAAGGCTGAAGCCTACAGAGTTTTGTTTTACAAAGCAATACGAAGAACACCTTTTTCTTTTCCCTGGGTGCTTCACTGTGTGCTTAGTGAGTTCATGTTCTTGATGTGCTGGACACTGCAAAGCAGCCTGACAGGCCTTGCTGTGTAATCTATGTATCTCTGATACTCTGAAACTGTGGCCCACTGTCTTGGGGGAGATGGTGTGACATTTGAAAAAGTAGCAACAAATTGTTCCACAGCTGTGGATGTATCATGTGGAGAGCAGCTTTGCCATGCCGTGTGAGGAAAGTAATGTTTTTTTGTGTTTCCCTTGAGCTAGCTCATTGAGATGAAATTGAAGCCTCTTTCCAGCTTCTAAATCCTGTCTGATTCTGCAACTGTTTTTAGCACCCTCCTGGGTCTTCTTCAAATATGTATCTAAGTCAGACTATCTCTTACTTCTTTGTTGTTCTTTTCCTCTGGCAGCGTTCTTGCTCAGTGGCTTTTCCTCCTCAGCCCCTCCCGCTGCCAGCATGCCTTCCCTGTGTGTCTGTTGTTGCAGAAGGTGGCAGTTCACAGAGATCATCAATGAAACTGCAGTGACTGGGTAGAAGAGAAGGGGGAGAGCAGACAAAGGGGGCTGAGAGCTGCAGATCTGCTGGTTAACTGTATTTCACATATAAAGCACAAAGACTTCAATTTTCCTTTCATCTTTTTTTCTTCTTTTGATTCAAACAATGCAATAAGGAAGAAAAAAACACTTCTTCCCATATCTTTGGGACAGTTGTTGGCATTCTCATTGTCCAGCTTAAATGAGGGTTATGCTGCTCAAAAGGTTGTCCAGAACACTATGTACTCCTGCCATGGACACCTTCAGCAGTGGATGTTCAGTTGAGCTTATGTCATACCAACTCCACATGCTAGGATGTTCTTCCAAAGGCTATTTTAGCTGCACGTGCTTTCTTTAACTTTCGTAGTGCAATAAAGATGGACTGTGACTGAAATCTCGGGTCAGTGGTGCCATGTTTTGTTGTTTCTGTCCATGGAGGAAGCTGATCTCTACACTGACATTGGGAAGGGAATGATTTTTTTGTTCTCTCCTTGNTTTTTTTTGGCATTCACACTGAAAATTAAAGAAGAAACAGAATGCTGAATGCCATTACTTAGACTGCTTTAGTGGCTGTAAATCCTGCCTGTCCAGGCTCTTGCACAGCAACTGCTTTTTGATATACTTCCACTGTCGTGGGTTTAAGGAGCCAGCAGAGTGAAGCTCTCAAATGAATTGGAGAAAAAAGCAGAATTATATTTGGAGAGAACGTAACAGATAGAAATTACAAAGTAGATACAGAATCCATAAGTGATCCCCCTGAATTTCCTCCCAACCCAAAACTAAAACTATCATCCCCAGTGCTCCAATCCCTCCCCCCGCAATGCCTCTGCCATCCAAGAGGCCTAAGCACAGCCTCTGGAGGCCTCAAACCAGGCCTATCCTTACATGTTTGTCCCAATAACGCAGCTCCTGCCCAACACAAGGCTGGAGGGGAAGGAAAGGAGAACAAGCTGGCCTTGCCCTGAGCTTGTGAAGAGATCGCAGAATTATGGGATTGAATAACAATCTTCAAATCCCTAGAGGACTTCTTTTTTAACCTCATAGTTCCCAGCCTGGGACATTCACCCTTCCACATCCTGTACTTTAAGCATATAACAGATGTGGTGCTGTTCCTGTTGTGTATATAAATACCCTCCGTGATAATCACAGGTTAATCAAGTAGAGAGGGGGAAAAAAGTAATTTTTTTTCACCCTAATTTTTCATTTTGATTTCTAAAGTGTTCCTGGACTACTTTTTCACAGGCTATCCTTTTAAATATTTCTCATTTTTACTACTTACAATAACAGTTGCATGAATTCATTAATATTGCTGTGTTAGATGTAGAAACTCAAAAGATGCTTAATTGCCACTGAAGATATTCATATGCAAATGTTTCATATTTTTGAAGTGGCTGAAGTTCTGCTGAGGGAGTGGAGCATCATTTTGTCTGCCATGAAACGGTAGATCCAGTTGTGGATCCATTAGCATTTAGTTTCTAAAGCCTAGGAGCAGCGATTACATGGTGCTCTAGGAGCAAACTGATAATGGGATGCAGGAGCAGGAAAGAATACTACTGGAGCAGTAATAAGGTAAAAATCCAGTATGCAAGAGCAGTGCTTCTGTTTGTAGTGAAAGGATTATAACAAGTAAGGCATATGTGCTGCTTGAATGAAGATCAACATGACTTCCAAATCCCTACAGGCGTATTGATCTTGAACACATACATCACTCATAATCTCCCTACTGTAACTGGCAAATGAAAGTAGAAAAAAACAGGATAGTAGGACTGTCAGTAGTGAGATTAAAGAAGAAAAACGTTAAGAAGCACATACTTTTGATCCTTGGGATGTGAAAAGGACAAGGTCATCTGCTGTTGTGACCAGGTTGACTATAAAAGCTAAGTGACTCATTGATTTCATGCACCTACCCTGTAATATATTTTAGTTGATATCATATAATCTTCCTTTCCATTAACCAGAACTGAATCATTTTATAAGCAGCTTGAGTTTAGTCTATCAGTCAAAGACTGATTGTGCTTAGAAACTAAATTGTGTGGAATACTAAGCTGTCTGTGTTTGGGAGGGCTCTATTTACAAGTTTTTAAGAGTTGTGCAGTTGTACAGAAAAATACTGTAGGCATTTCTGTAAGATGGTAAGTGGCTTTTTCTGGCTTTGGGGTGGCTCAGGTTTTTTTGAGAGTCACATTCAGCAAAGTGCAAAGGTGTTTACATGGTTTTTAGTCTTTCTACATGCATATATCATTCTCATTCCATGAACGAAACCAAATGGCATCTCTGATTGGTTGTGACTAATTGTGCCGTTCACATGGGCAAACATAAGTAGGCAAATCCTTGTGGTGCAAACATATGCACTTAATCTTTTGTAGAAAACAAGGAGATTTATTATAGAATTTAACACCCTTCCTTTCCCAAACTTTGCTACAAGATATGGCTTTCTGAGACAAACTTCAGCGATCTTCACTGACTGTGTCCAGTGTGTAGGAGAAAAAGGTGTGCTTTTGATTGGGGGCTCTAATGCACTATGACTTGAGCAGTGTGCTTCATAATTTGTGTGCAGAGAGTTCCTCTACTATCCTCATTTCAGAGAAGGGAGTCAGATGATGAGGTTATGTCAGTGCAGTACTTTAAAAGAATGTATTGGAGATATACACAATGACTGATGTCTGGATGATATTGGGAAGGGTCCACTGGTTGCATTAAAGAAGAAATGTAGTGGTGTTTCATATTAACATGGATGATTCTCACTGGGAAGTGTGCTGGCTTGAGGCTAATTGGAATATTTTAATAGAGAAAATTATATTATAGGCTGTGAAGAGAAAAATGATGGTGATGTCTACTTCACTCATAGGCTTACTGAGATGTTTAATAATAAGTACTCAAAACATAGATAAGTCAGTCTCTGGGGCACAGTGTCTCGGTCTAGCAACTTCTGGCTTTTTTTCTCCTCTCTGCTGAGTAATCTGACTAACCAGTTTTCTTCTAACCCCCCTGGCTGATCCTCCAAATTCACCTTGTGTGTAAGGCAAACCTTGGGGTAAGGTATAGGGGTGGGGAGAAGGTGGAAGGATGGTTGGGAGCTCCTCCTGGGGTCTCTGATTTCTGGGAGGAGAGTTGTGTTTCTGTATTACCTTTAACTTGTATATTTCTGTAATTATTCCTGTCTGTTGTGTATATCTCTGCTTGTACATTGTGCTGAGCTGTAAATAGAGCTTCAGTGCTTAACTTCCAGCCAGCTGAGTTCTAGTCTGAGTCATTTCACAAAGGTGTGGGGGGGTGGGTAACTCCCAAACCATCACAGGAAGTATGAGTAGAGTCTAGTTGTGGTACCCTCCCTCTCCTTGTGTGTTTTCTTGGTGATATCTACACTGGTCTCTGGACAGTGTTTCTGTGCTGTGTCAATACATTGTCATCTTGAATGTGAGTTACTCAGTACATGAAATTTACATTTGGGGAACTAGCTGTATAGGGAGAAAAAAGCTTGATTGAATATTCACCAAACACACTGAGTGCAAAGCCTAACAGTTCTAAACATTTCAAAGCTTGTGACTTTACTGCAAGTAGATGATACTGTAAGACATTTGTGGAAACAGACATTGGTTTTAGATTTTAAATTTAGATTTAAACCATAAGTTTATATTGTGAAAACTTAAATATTGTTAGTAAAAAATAAGGGTTGGCAAAGCATCCCTTCTTGTGTGGAAGGAGATGGGAAACACTAAAGGAGGGGAGCTGGGCTTGCTGCGGCTGCTGCCACAAGTGGTAGGACAGGCAGGCACATGAGAGTGTACTGGCTGTGACAGAAACAGTGTTGCCAGCCACTTCAGCAGGCAGCTTGGCTTCTGGGAGGCAGGGGACAGGTGAAGGAGGAGGTGGGAACAAGGCTGATCTGCTCCTCTTGGGAGTCTGTTGGCCATTCCTGCCTCTAGAGTGAATCATCTGCTTCATATTTTGAGTTCCCAAAGAAAGCACCTTTATGATTGAAAATATTTCCACTGGCTGCCATCTCGAAAGTGCAGCCTGTCCAGCTTTTCAGGGCTTCAGCATGGGACCATGGCTATATCTGCCCTGCTTAAGTCCTGAGTCTTGTATGAGGTGCTGTTCTTTCACAGGCTTTGGTGAGAACTGTGTAAATGATTCACTGCAAAATGCTTCTTAATCATTCTGCCAAAAGCAAAAGGGAGATCGAAAGAATAGAGAAAAAATGAGGCATGTCAGCAAGTATAACTCTCACTACCCCTCTGCAATATTTTTCTTTCTGGCTCTGTTGAGATGAAGATGTCTTTTGTTCATGTCTCGACATTTATTCCCAAACCAATTTCTAAGGAGATTACTGAAGTAACTCTAGTGTCAGTTTTATCTGTAGTACTTGTGTACATTAATTCTCCCAGTCCAAAGGTCGTTACTATTAGGTAGTATTTATTTATTTGTGTTTGCAAAACAGCAACATCATTCATTAAATATCTAGGTTAAGGAGCTTCTGACTTCTGTTGCTGTTGTAGAGATCTCATTTTGCTTTCATTGCTCATATTGCAACATGACATTTTAGCAGTAGCTACTGTTGAGGACTGAGATTTTGTTTTCTTTTGGGGGTGTGGGGGGGAAAGACCATTGGTTGCCAACAGAACTATTTTGGATTAAAATCTTCAAGTCTGATACAGATGGTACGTGACTATCAGTTTGTTTTACCGCAATTTAACCTTTCCAAGTCATGCTGAAATGAGATCTATAAATAATTTTCAAAAATACATTGTAATCTGCTGTTCAGCATGAGCCTTTAGCTAGAAAAATTTGACCTTGCAAGAGAAGGCATCAGAAATGTAGCATTACTCTTGCTTTGAGTTCCCGTGATTAAGGATATAGCTAAACTAATACTCATTGTTTATCTGCACATGTTGCTGTATAGAATATTAAGAAGTTCAAATACATGTATGAACCAAAAACTTCACTTCTGTATCAAAGCCTCTACACAATATGAATCATGCATAAAACACTTGTACAAAAAGAATGCATTCAAAACGTGATCAATTTTACAGGGAAGTAGCTGATTGAAATTTAATTGAGGAGCGTTTTTATTAAATATTATTTCATCTGCAGTCATCACAGTATCACAGTATTACCAAGGTTGGAAGAGACCTCAAAGATCATCAAGTCCAACCCGTTACCACAGACCTCAAGACTAGATCATGGCACCAAGTGCCACGTCCAAACCTGCCTTGAACACCTCCAGGGATGGTGACTCCACCTCCCTGGGCAGCCCATTCCGGCAGTCAATGACTCTCTCAGTCAAGAACTTTCTCCTCACCTCGAGCCTAAACTTCCCCTGGCACAGCTTGAGACTGTGTCCTGTTGTTCTGGTGCTGCTTGCCCGAGAGAAGGAGGTAATCTCCTCCTGGCTACAACTACCTTTCAGGTAGTTTTAAACAGCAAAAAGTCCCCCCTGAGCCTAAACAATTCCAGCTCCCTCAGCCTCTCCTCGTAGGGTTTATTCCAATCCTTTCAGGAAGGCAGGTTTTCCATTGACAATAAACATATGTGGTTCATCACCCTTCAGGTAGTTGTAGACAGCAAGAAGGTCTCCCCTGAGCCTTCTCTTCTCCAGGCTAAACAATCCCAGCTCCCTCAACCTCTCTTCACAGGACTTGTGCTTGAGGCCTCTCCCCAGCCTCGTTGCCCTTCTCTGGACCTCAATGTCCTTCTTAAATGGAGAGGCCCAGAACTGGACACAGTACACAAGGTGTGGCCTAAGCAGTGCAGAGTGCAGGGGGAGAATGATCTCCCTGCTCCTGCTGGCCACACTCTTGCTGATGCAGACCAGGATGCCACTGGCCTTCTTGGCCGCCTGGGCACACTGCTGGCTCATGTTCAGGCGGGTGTCAATCAGCACCCCCAGATCCCTTTCTGTTTGGCTGCTCTCCAACCACTCTGTCCCCAGCCTGTAGCTCTGCCTGGGGTTGTTGTGACCACAGTGCAACACCTGGCACTTGGATTTGTTGAGCTCCATCCCCTTGGACTCTGCCCATCACCATCTGCTGGTGACTGACTCGATGCCCTCATTCAGGTCATCAATGAAGATCTTAAAGAGGATGGGGCCCAGCACTGATCCCTGGGGCACACTGCTAGTGCCCGGCCTCCAGCTGGATGTGGCACCATTCACCACCACTCTCTGGGCTCGGCCCTTCAACCCTGTACTGGGTTCAGTTCCTAACCCAGCACAGAGTGTTGCCATCCAAGCCACGAGCTTACAGCTTAGCCAGCAGTTTGCTGTGGAGGACAGTGTCAAAGGCCCTGCTGAAGACCAGGTAGACCACATCCACAGGCCTCCCCACATCCACCAGGTGGCTCACCTGATCATAGAAGGAGATTAGGTTGGAGAGGCAGGATCTGGCCTTCCTAAATCCATGTTGGCTGGATCTGAGCCCTTGGCCATCCCTCAGGTACGCAGTTATTGCCCCCATAATTGCATTAAGGCAGGTTAAGCATTCTCATGCCTTTTTGTGCTGAATTTCCTGCAGTTATCATGCTTCTGTTCCTTTTTTCTCCATGTTAAATTAATGTTTTTTTTCTGTATTCCTGTACCATCAATTACAACACCTGTAGGTCCCCAGATAACTGTGTTAATATCCTCTTCAGAGTACCCTCCTTCTCTCCTCTTTCAAATTTTGTCCTCTATAGAAAGGGTTGCTGTAAGAAAAGTGTACTGTGAATACCCAACAGCATTCCTTGTTACTACTTGGGAAACAGATAAGCTGGTCCAAGTAAAGCTGGGTGTAAATTGATGGTAGGTCATTTTCTTGCAGTGTCTGATCATATGCTCTGTGTCTGTGGTAGGTAGGTGGTAGCTTGCCTTCAAAGGTGTAATCTCTGAAAGACCTGCATCCAAAGTGCCTTACCCATTTCAGCCCAGCTGCTCCTAGCCATAGCACTTCCTCAAGTGCTTGAGATATTAGGCTAGCAAAATCGGAACTGAAATGCAAAGCAAATGCCCACCTGTGAATCAACGTGTCACCTCACCTGAGAAGACAGCACTGCATGTGTTTTCAATAGTTAGCAATTCTTTACATAGAGGCAGTCACAGCAGTGGGCACAATTGACTCAAATATGTGTATTTTTGGAAGAGGAGTTTTTCCTTCCTTGTAAGCAGCCCTGAAATCAGGATGGTGCCATTTATGTGAAAGAAAGAAGCAGCAGGCATTTCCTAATTGGCTTAGAGGTAACTGGAGTAGAAAACAACTAAACATGGACAGGTATAATAAAAGCCATCTATCAAAACTAATGGTTCTGTAAGTCTGAGAGCTCTGGATGTCCTGTTAGTCCCATACTTGAATTTTTACAAGGACCATTGAAGAATTCTCTCAAGGAAGAGCCTATGCTTTAAGCATTCTTACTGAGATGGCAGTGAACTGTTTGTCATGTAAGGCATGTCACCCAGTCAGCTGTGGGGAGCTTGGACCAGAGGACAAATTTGACCTCTAGAGGAATTTACACTCCTGTGCATCTTTTAGGTGATCAGTGCAAAACCAGGAACCTTGCTATGTTTGGTAGCAAGGGCAAAAATTCCTATTTCTTGATGTATCAGGAAGTTAATTTATTAGAATGCAACAAAAGATATCAGTAGTTAAAAAAAAAAATAAACAAAAAGACTTAGTTGCTGGTTTGCTTTTATACTTGCCCATAGAATTCAAACATCTTTCAGAACTAGACAGAATTGAAGTATATTAACTTAATTGCCATGTTATATAGATTCATACAGTCTAATGCTTGGAGACTGTAAGTAAATTTGGAGAGTATTATGACTGGTAATCAGAATTAAAACCCTATGAAGGAATTAGAAAGCTTTGAGGAAATTTCAATGCCATAAGGACTGTTCTACTCATATAGCCCTTTGGTATCAACTTATTGCTGATACATCAACTTGTCATAAAAATGTAAATGAGGACTGTATTGGTACTGCAAATATCCTTCTGGCATTAATTTCTTATTAGTTATTGTTAGAAGTATCTCATTTGAACAGTGACCATGGCTTCATAGTTACCCAAGGTAGCTTCTGAGATCCTGAACTCATCCCTGTGTCCCACAACACAGGGACAGATGCTTGGAATTGCTGCAAATTAAGAAACACAATAATTTCTCTAAAAATATTTTTTTGTTAAGGTTCAGCTAGACTTTGGCTATTTTGAATTCGACACAGGGATGAGTTTTGGCCTGATGGTTAAAACAGGAGTTTGTTTGTGGTGTGAGTAATAAAAATTCAGAGCTGCAGGGGAAGAGATGTTGTTGTTTGCACATTATTCAGACCTGCTGCATTGAGGCTGAGCTGTTATTGAGAGCTTCTGATCATGGCTGAATCTGCAGGATGAAGGAAATACTTAGACTTGCTTTGCTCTTTGAATAGGCTGTTAGAAACTCATATTGAGTGCACAGGAGTAAAAAACAGCTTTAGAAGTTTGATCATTAATGTTTCAAAATACTTAACATTTTTTTTTCCCCCAAGACCTTCTTTCACCTTCTATCCTATAAATTGGAGGATCAAGTTGATTTGTGACTAATGCCACCAACTTTGGTGGAGTTCTACCCAAAGATAAATTACCTTAGATATTTAATTAGATAATTTCTAAATAGAGGTGCTTTATTAGCAAACCTATAAAGTCTGTTAAAACCAGTGCAGAGGTAAGTGATACTTGTTGTTTTGTGCTGAAAGTGCAAACGTAGTCTTCTGAGTTCTTCATCCCTTGCCAGCTTTGTTCCTACTCTGTGTACAGTAAATTTCATAAAATATTAACCTATGGTAAATATTTAATACATAATTTATTTGCATTATATAAGTTCACTCTCCAATAGATGAAGTACTTGAATAGATAGTTATATAAATATTTTAAAGTGACAAATATATAAATATTTAAATGGCCAATATAAATATTTTAAATAGAGGTACAAGGGCCACATTCTCTCTCTCTTTTTTTTTTTTTAACTTTCCCCAGAGCTGAGTAGGTATAACTGCTGACAGAAGTTTGTGCTGCAGTTTTGAAGTAAGAAAAATGGCTCTGCCAAAGTAATGCATGTTTTCACTCATTTCAGTGACCTCAATATTAGGTCAGTAAATATAGGAAGTCAGTATTGGGTAAGAAGCAGAAAAGTATTTTTACGTATTTAATAGAATTTAGTGAATATTAGGAGGAGACAGGGTGAGTATTAGCTTAAATTTAAAAATGAATTATAAGGACAATAGAAATAAAAAGACTTGGGTAAGGGAGGAAGTTTATTTTCACTAATAGAAAATGGGTGGAAAGGTCTTTGAAATTTGATAGAAATAATACTTGGGGGTTCCTTCCTGTGCCACAAGCAGCTCAGTTTACATAGGAGCATGGAATGAGTTTGTGTAATGTGACTTGACATCTCCAACCACTCTACTGCAAACAGGAGGGAATTCAGCTGATTATCTTGGTTTGGGCTGCCTGCAAATATTTTTCAAAGGGCAGTTCTCAGGTAAGAGTAAGATACACTTTCAACTGTAGGTGTGCAAAAACCTGGTGAATTTTATCCTGTTAAAGATGATAATCAGAGTATCCCTGTGATATAGGCAGTGTTTTTTGTTTTGGTTAGGTAGAGTGGGAAATGTGCTAAATAGGCTGCAGCTGAGTAGTGCTGCCATGAAGGTCTTGAGTCTCTTGCATGGTTGGGGTGAGATGGTTTTGTTGTTCAGGGGCTAGAGGGTAGCTGTAACCTGAAAAGTGTAACCCTGTGCCTTCTAATTCTGCTATGGATTTAAAATATCTCCTACCTTATAAGGGAGGTAAGGTTTTTAATTTATTTATTTTTTTTTTAATTCCTAATGACTGAGGATTTTTAATGATAGCAGAATGCAAGGACTGAAGTGCATATATGCTGTTCTGTTGCTTTGTGGGTTGTTTTTATTTTTTGGTCCTTTTTTTTTTTAACCTTGTGTTTTTGTGCATTTGTCTCTTTTAAAAGTTGCTATCATAAGAAAAATTGCAGCAAGATTTGCTCAACAGTTGTGAGATTTTTAGGGTCTTAAGCTGTTTCTTGAATTTTGGAAAAGGTGAAAGATGTGACTAGTGATACTGCTCTTTTGGTTGCTTAGTTTTATAGTACTGCTTTTCATCAGCTAGGAAGAACTGGTGAGTGGCAAAGCCTTTAGCAATTAAGTTTCTGAGACTCACCTTTAATCCTAAGTATGAGTTGTTCTGTACTTCTTTATTGCTATCTACTTGACATAACTGGTGTTAAAGCTTCTCCCTATTTCTTACCATGCCAAGCTCAGATTTGCAAATTTACCCACAGGGAAAACAAAGTTTATAATTCTAAGCCTGTCCTGTTGACCAGAAGTGTTGGTTGCTAGTTAAAATATGCCAGAGCCAACTTCCAGCCTGTATTTTTCCTATGCAATTATCCCTGCAGGATTCAGGTGAGGGCAAGTGCTGTTATGAATTATAAAAATTACAAGGAGACATTAAGTGCTGGATTTGATAAACTAGATTTAAAATAGTATGTTCAGAGGCATATTGGATTTAAAAGAAATGGAGCACACTTCTTTTGGTCAGCCTGGCATGGGCTGATACCTTATGTGCCTACATGAAACTCGTCAAAACAGACAGAAGTCCAGTAGGCATTCTGAGAAGCTCCACAGGTTGCTTTAGCAATTACCCCTAAAATAGATGTATTGCTTAAAGAAATTATCAATACATTTGTGAGACAAGACAGCTGGTCCGTCATTTCTTAGTGGAAACAGCAAATGCTGTTTGGAGAATTTAGAGAAGAGAAACTTGCACAACAGTAGGGCTGTTTATGAGCCCTGTTGGTAGTGGTGGTTGGATTACTTTCTTCTTTTCCTATTCCTTCCTTCTTTTCCTATTTTAATGAAAGCTTCTTTTTAAAAAGAATGTGGTGTAGAAAGTATTAAGTCATTATTAGTCTGGGGCTAATTTGAGCCACAATTATATAAGCTGTCAAACAGCTGAAAATTAGAAAGTTTCTGCTTCACTTCTTTAAAGATGTCCCTTATTAATGAGCCCGAATTCTCTTCACTGTCTAAGAGCCAAACCAAGCAGCTCTGAATAACTTATGCTGTAATTTCTAACTTTAAATAAATCCAGTTCTTCCAGCTCCTTAAAAAACTTTTAAAAAGGAAAAAAAAAAGAGACTCTAACAATGTTTATAACAAAATGAAAGCTACTGGAATGGGCTGCCCAGGGAGGTGGTGGAGTCACCGTCCCTGGAGGTGTTCAAGGTGTGTTTGGACGTGGTGCTTGGTGCCATGATCTAGTCTTGAGGTCTGTGGTGATGGGTTGGACTTGATGATCTTTGAGGTCTCTTCCAACCCTGGTGATACTGTGATACTGTGAAAGGACATGTTTGGGGTTTTGGTTTTTTTTTGGTGGCATGAAACACAAACTTTTTCAAATACATTATGCTGAATTTTATTGTTTTCATTTATGCAGAGGTGAAATAAAACACTACCCTACTTTGAACCACGCTAGCCAGTTTTGGTAAGCATTTAAATATTTGCTGAAAGAAAACTCTCTGTGACAATGTGTGTCTTTAAAGGAATAACCTATGTGTCAAAAAAAAAAAAAAGATATGAAATTTGTAGCTGAATTTTAGAGATGCTTCTGTCAAACTGTTTTTAATACTCTGGTTACTTTCATGGTGCAAATATATTCTAAAACATGTTTTGATGGGACTGCTGCTCTTTGGATAGTGATCAATGTGGACTCAAGAAGGCTTTGTGCAGCCAGATAATTTTAATAGTCTACCTAGAGGATGATCTGAACTCTATATCATATGTAAGGAGGCTGTACCACACTTGGTAGTTTATTGGTGAGAAGATCAAATGCACTTAAAGTCAAATTAGGCAACACATTGACTTTTATGCTGAAATGTTTGCTCTCCTGAGCATTTTGGTCTGTATCTCCTGCAATGTGGGCTGTGCTAGGGAATATTCACAAACGAGGAACATGAATGGTAAAAGTGCTTCAGGGTACTTTGGCATTGATATGTGTCAGGTTATAAGTAGTCAAATCCCAAACCAAAGTCTGGGTGTTTTGCTACTGAGAAAGGTATATCTTGAAGTGCTGATAAGTTGGGTTCGTGCACATATGGGAATGGTACATGCAGGTGGTATACACCATATGTGAATATTACTGTCTTAGAGCTTTTTCATGTAGACACTTTGTCCAAAGGAAGATTGTTTTGTTTTATTTCTATTCCAGAGTAGAAATGGAAAGGGAGTGGTAAGGGTGAACAATTAAGTTAGCTCCTGAAATGGAATTAGTCAGGTCAAGCTGAACCAAACTAACTGCAAATATTTACACATTTCTCTGCAAATTCCCACTTGAATAAGCAAAAGTGTTTAGGTCATAGCAGACTCCTGGTTAAAATTCTAAGCTGCATAAGACACTTGGAATATTTTTTTATTTTCCTTGAGATTTACTTCGATGTGCAACTTGAATTTGTTTTTGAGAACTTGTTTTCTTAGCTTCTCTGACCATTACATGAATGGACTGGAGGAGTCATTGCTGGTGAGAGCTAAAGAGGTGTAATAGCAAATATAGATAGATTGCCTTTTTTTTTTTTCCCCCCCCAAGGCACAGATACTTGTTTTTAATAGTCCTTGAGTCATGAAGAAGTGGTTTGGAGATAGAAAAAGTTTAATATGTTATAGTTCTTAAGATTTTCTCCTTTGAATTAAATGTGTGAACTTTTAAAGTAGTTTGCTCCATCTGTCACTCATGTTCTCTGATTGCAGTCCTTGCAGCAGGTCAGCTTCTCTTGTAAATAGTAGATTGGCATATGGAGGAGGTGAATTTTGGTCTAACAGTTATCCTTGGCTTGTTTAGGTTTTAGTCAAACACTAAGTTAGAGCTTGACTACAAAATCTGTCTTTTGGCTTAGTTAAAAAGATGTTTAGAGTGTGCTTTTGGTGTTAAAGTACAGATACTTTTAATCCTGTCTTTACTGGTTGTTTTGTTTTTGTATTCTTTTGGGGTTTTTTTTTAGTGGTATAATTCTCTTTGTAACCTGGTCAAAAAAAAATAATTTGTTTTTCTTTCAGTAGAACAGCATGAACTGTTTAATATACGGGCATTTTAATTTTCTCTCCATTTGTGAAAGGACCTAATATGACAGCAATAATTGCAGAACCTCCTCTTGGATGCGAATTTATGGTGGATGAGAATTTGAGTGAAGTTCACATCTGAGTGAAGTTCACACATAAACAGTGTTTTATGCAGCGTTGGTCTGGCTTTGCTGGCTGTATTGTGCTTGAACTCATTTCCAGTCCAAAGCATGATAGAAATACCTTTCTCTTCCTACCCTTCTCTTTTAGTTGGACAGTGTTTGATTATGCAGATCTTCATTGTATAGTGAAGACAATAACACAACCCTAGTTTATTACTCTATTATGTAAGAGAGTGAAGAATATAATCTGCTTTTTGGGGAGGAGGAAGAGAAGAAAGATGAGAAAGTTAATAGATGTCAATGTGATTCATCAGATCTGGAGAGAAATGCTTTTTAATTACAGTTTGCTTGATTGGAGTTTGAAACTGATTACATTTTTCCTCATGAGTATTAGTAGTACTTCTGTGTGTAAGTTAAATGGACTGCATTGTCACTTTGAACTTTCCTCTATGGTAACAGATCACACAAAGGGAAATGTGATAGGATTCAATTTAGTGAGATGGTGCTAGGTACATGTCGTGCAGTAGTCTCCACAGGGATTGTCCAGATGCTTAAACTTTAACATATGCCTAAATATCAAATGGAGCTCCTTTTGAACTGAGTTTCAAATTACCCTGAGAATATATCAGTGGAGGAAACAGTTGCCTCAAATGGGGAATTATTTCAGGCTCAAACGAAAGCAGTTTCATCAGAGATGACAAAGATTTCTTGGATTGCAATCAAAACTACCAAACATTGTCCTCTGTGAAAATGCGCTTTACAAATCCAGGTTCTACACAAATTTCAGTCTATGGCTTGATCTCTTACCATAATTGTACTCACAGGCATGTATTAGATAATCTCATTTGTGTTTGGGAATGTTTGTGAGACCTTGTTTGTTTTGGCATAAGATGTAGGTTAGCTGATTCTGTTTAAATATCTACAGGGTAAACAAACCATTTTCTCTTTGTCCTCTAGCGTAAGACCAGATAGTTGAGCAGCATGAAATGTAAAGGAAATCTCTATCTTCAGTGCAGACATAGAAATAATTTAAATGGAAAAAGAGTAAGCAAAAAAATAAGGATTTTTTTTTTTTTTAAAAATTATTATTGCACTGGAGTTCCCTGGTTCTAGCCAGTGCCAAATACCTGGCAAATAACAGAGTCCGGTCAAATTGCTCTCACTGTTAGATTGCTGCTCTACACAGGTATGTGTTCAGAGGCCTGAGTTATGGATATAATGTAGAAAAAGAGATGTTTCAGAAGACCAATTTCTTGCCAAGTGCTTCAAGATCCTTTGGGAAAATGTCTCAGTTGTACCACTTACTCAAAGTAGTGATGTACGTGCTTTAGAGGGGGATATTGTGATGTAGTTGTGCTTGAGGGAATCAAGGCACAGGAACTAAGCCCTCTTGGAAACAGCTAGATGAGATGACTTCAGATTTCATCTTAGCCAAATTCTGTATACAATGGTTCTTCTTCTTCCGCTTTGGAGATGCTATCAATATTTTTGTGTTTTGTTTTGTTTTTGAGAAATCAAATGATGAATAAAACACTACCTGTGGCAAGATCTGCTAACACAGCTTCAGGAAAGCTGAGCGGTGAATCAGGTGAGTGTTACTGCCTTGAGTGCAAAGATGTTTGTAGACTTCTCAAAGAATCCAGTGCATTGCCAGCATCTTCAAAGTGGGAGCAATTAGTAAGCAGTATTTCAAGATTGCAATCTGGAAAGAAAAGGAGTGAGAAGTTGCATCATCTAATGGAGCATCCATAGAGGGAGTGCAATGTGTAGTTGTGTCAGTTGAAAGAATGTTTCTTTTCTGCTCACAGATCCTCGATGAATTTTTCTCACTTTTTTTGCTGTGTAAAGACTGAGAAAGCAAGATGCAATATTGTCTGGTGTAGTGCAAGATGAAGAGAACTGTACTTAGTCTGACATGCATCTCACAATGTGAACATAGTGATAATTACCAGTCCCTTTAGGGTCATAGTAGTCTCAGAATTGCAACAGCTTATATTAATATTGACTTGAGTTAACTCCCTCTGTAGAGATAGGCATGGAAAGCAAACATTGTAACAGCAATGGAAAAAGATAAACCAGTTTTGTTGGTCATGGGACAGGCCTGTTATCTTGTTTCTGACTCTATTGCTTCTTATCTTGTTTAACAGTTCATTGGCAGCTTTGGATCCAGTATGAAGTTGTTGATGCTTGCCACAACTTCTTAAGATCACAGTATAGTAACACCTTTAATTTCCCTCTCTCTTGAAGAGGGAAAGAAGAGGTCTGTGAAGTGTGTCTCTAACCCCTCTTCTCAGACCAAAGGGTTAAAAAAAGATAGGTATGCTATTGACAGAGTCAGAGTGCTTAGTTCTGCATTTTTTGCCTTCTAGATAGTATCTTTAGGTACTTGCATAAAAAAAAAGGGGGGGAAAACAAGTGAAGAATTTTAACTTCTAGGCTCAGCTGACTGAAAAATGTTCTTTTTTTTTCTTGCAACAGATTTTTATTACACAACCAAAGTTCAAAACTTTACATTGCACTGTCATTTGGAAGTGAAGTGTTTTGGATTTCAAAATAACTGTCTTTTTTTAAGTGCCCTTGTCTTTGGTTATGGCCTGACTAGCTTCCATGAAATTTTATGTTCTATCACCATTCCTTCTGCTTGAGCCATCAAGGTGAAGCACAGGAGTCTTTGCTTATTCTTGTCAATGTGATTCAGAAACCAGGCTGTTGTGAATTGTAGCTTCAGGCACTTGCATTTAGACTGCTGCACCAGTGCTGCCAAGTATAAATGCTTTGGTCTCCCTGGTCAGATTTTAATCAACTATTGACTTTTTCCATGCATGCAGATATATTTGGGGAAAAAAAAAAAAAACCACCAAACCCAAAAAAACACTCTTTTTTTTTTTTTTTTTTAAAAAAAACAATTTTACTGGAAAGGCAATTCTTTAAAAGGAAGATTTTCTTCTAGCTTGATTTTTTTTTAGGTTTTCTCTAGTGCTATCCACAGACATTCTCCATTCTTTCAGATACCAAGTCAGTGTGTCAGTTTCTGAATACATTTTTCTTCTTTTTCTTTTTCTGCCCAGTTCTTCTGGCTTTGTGTTCAAGAGGGAATAAGTGAGGGATTTTTCGAGGCTACTTCAGGAAATGCTTTTACTCTGAAAAGAATACTTTTGTTCAATATTTTTTTTACTTATATTTACTGCCTTGAGACTATTTTGTATTCTGCTTTTGAAGTATATAGTAGCAAGAAACAGCTTTTAAAATGGCTTTTTAGTGCTTTATTAGTGGGTGTACCAATAGAGCATCTTCTTCTTGAGACTTGACCCATAGGATCAGTGTTGCTAAAGATGCAAGTATAAAAGCAGATTTTGACTGTGTAAGCTTCATGTGCTTATCAGATTATTAAAAAAACCCAACCAACCAAACAAAAAAACAACACCCAAAAAAAGTATTGACTACTACAGTTGTATCTTGGACTCTAACCAGTTTGGCATTTCAATAGAAGCTGTTACTGAAATTGGACATACAGGTGTGTTGCCTCCATTACCAAGATAAATCAGACTGGATTGCAAGTACTTCTGTATAAATCATAAACTTACTCTGTAGTTACTGATTTCACCCAAGTTTCTGCTATTAAAAGAGAAAATTCTTTTGTGAGTGTGGGAAGGCTACAGTGATGACAATTGGCAAGTGCTAGTAGTCTGCATATAAGATTTCCACAAGGTGGGTCTGGGGAAGAGAAGCTCCAAATTGACTTTACAGGAGGAGCAGAAAGAACAAAATCCCTCTTACAGATGGGGCTTGTTCCTTCAGCAAATGAATTATGCAGCATGAGTGATATCCCCTCTGTAGGAGGGGGTCACTTCCTAATTTATTCATTATGCTATCTGTGCCAGCTTGTTTGCAATGTATTGGTTGTGCAAGTTCATATTTGCCTTTGGTTCTGCCAGAGAACTAACTGCATATCAGACATTTTGCTGTCTGTTGTTTCAAGATTTTTCTCTGTTTTCTGTAGAGCTTTTCAGGCATGGCTGGTGCAGAACTGCTCACAAAGAGTTTTCATACTTGACAGCAGCTGAATAGATTCAGACATATAAACTACAGAGATGATAACTTAGTGTGCTTGCATTTTATTTAGCAAGATCCCCTTCTTCAGGAACTGACATGAGACCTGATGAGAAATGAGCTATCTTCACTGTCAAGTTTCCCACCAGTTCACATGCCAAATACTTCGTAAAACTGCAAGTTGTATTCAGTGATTGTCACTGTCTCGCTGTCGTTTCGATTGTACTACTTTGTTTCTGTGCTTTCTTGTGGTACTTTTAAAAGGGAAGATGTGCTATAAAATGTGAGAATTGGGCAATGTTTTTCCTTTGGGCCTCTTTACACTCTTAAACTGTGCTTAAAATTAAGTTTGCTTTATAGTTCCCCTTAACAGGCATGTTTCTATTTGCTTACTTGCTTTAACTCTGAGCGGGTTCAGAGGAGGCCACAAAGATGCTCAGAGGGCTGCAGCAGCTCTCCTGTGAGGAAAGGCTGAGAGAGTTGGGGCTCTGCAGCCTGGAGAAGAGAAGGCTTAGAAGAGACCTGATAGTAGTCTTCCAGTATCTGAAGGGGGCCTACAGGAAGGCTGGGGAGGGACTATTGACAAGGTCTTGTAATGACAGAACAAGAGGCAATGGGTTTAAAGTGGTAGAGGGAAGATTTAGACTGGATGTCAGGAGGAAGTTCTTTGCAGTGAAGGTGGTGAGACACTGGCACAGGTTGCCCAGGGAGGTTGTGGCTGCTCTCTCCCTGGAGGTGTTCAAGACCAGGTTGGACAAGGCCTTGAGTGCCCTGTACTAGTGGGAGGTGTCCCTGCCTATGTCAGAGGTTTGGAACTAGCTGATCCTTGAGGTCCCTTCCAACCTTACCATTCTATGATTCTCTAACTGTGCTAAAGATCTGGTTCAACCTTTTTACATTAGCTCTGATTTTTTATGGAAGTGAGATTAGGGGGAAAAAGTACTGACTTACTAAACAATGAGAAACTTTTTAACACACTATAGCACACCTGTACTTTGTAAAGGAAACAAAATAATTGAAGGTTTGTATAAACACCATCTTTGACTTCTCTGAAATGAGGACTTTCAAGACCAATGTAGTTGAAGGGAGGATTCTCCTAAGGAAAGGAGTCTGTAACTGTCTAACAGCCTCTTGTAGTAGATGCCATGTGGCATTGTAACAACAATTTTCATAGCATGAAAGGGGCTTATTAGACTTATAAGGAACATGAAAAGAAGATTTGTAGCTTTTTTATAGAGATTATGTGGTTCACCCTTAAAGGACTGGTCTAAAAGCCTGAAGATGTTCTTCCTGCTCAGCAAAGTTGAAAACTGAAACATTGTCCATGAAATGGAATTGCTGACTTGGACTTCTCACTACCCATTTTCTATTTTAAGTATCAAAAAGAAATTAGAAATAGAAGAGAAAGAAGTTATAAAAATAGAACATGAAATTAAGAGAAGGCAGGGATTTGGGGGGGGGG